>PVJI01005276.1:0-98252 GCA_004026765.1 Micronycteris hirsuta | reverse complement strand
CAAAACTAAAGGGTGGGGAAAGGGGGGGTAAGGGGGTGGGGGGCAAGAAGGGGGGAAAAGTGGGACAACTGTAACAGCATAATCAATAAAATATAGTTAAAAAAATAAAAAAAAAATAAAAGCAATTCATGCTCATGGTGGACCATCCAGAATAGAAGTACGAGTAGGACCCCTGGTAAGAGGTGTGTGCTGTGTTTTTGTAGTGTGTGTATGTGTATACAAGTGTATATATATGTACACACATATACAATGATGCACATGTAATTTTGTATTCTGCTTATTTCTGTTGTAAAAATAAAAATTTTCCATTTTACTGAAAAAAAAAAAAAGGAAATATTGTCCTTCATAAAAACATCTATGGGCCTTGAGGGCATTATGCTAAGTTAAGTAAGTCAGGCAGAGAAAGACAAGTGCTGTTGGTGGGAAGGTAAATTGGCGAGAATGCATCATCTCACATATATGTGGGACCTGCAAACGTCGCACTCAGAGAAACAGTGAGGAGGGAGGTGTTGGTCAGAGAGCACAAACTTTCGGGTGTGAGATGAATAACTTCTGGGGATCTGAGGTATAGAATGGCGATCGCAGTTAACACTGTACTGTATACTTGAAAGATGCTATGAGAGCACAGGTTTAATATTCTCACTATAACAACAACAAAAATGGTAATTATATGAAGGCTGTGTTAATGAAGCTTACTGTGGTAAAATTTCACAATACATATGTGTATCAAACCATCACATGTGCACCTCAAACTTACACGATGGTGCTGTGTGTCACTTATATTTCACTAAAGCTGAAGGTGGAAAAAAAAGACTTGGTTGGGAAGAGGTAAAGGAGGGCAATGGTGCGCTAAGGAAAGGAGAAGCAACTCTACACTGACCCCAGACAGGACAAGGTGGGCTCACCACAGAGAGGATGCAATGTCTCCCACTGGGACAGAAGCAGAGTTGGAACCACGCAGAAAGGCAGGGATAGAGCTTTTCTGTGGGTGCCATATGCCATCACAAAGTCTCCGCAGTGCTTGATCAGCCTGCGTTACCGGGAAGTAACACTTCCTTTAACATTTTCTGCCACTACCCTGGCTTAGGCTCTTATCGTTCAAGGATCTCCTAACTGGTCTTTAACCTTCAAAGATCCCTCATCCACAGAGTTGTCAGTGATATTTCTGCCAGGAAAATCTCATTATTACTTCTTTGCCCTTCAATGGCCTTCAACAAAGTTCCAATCCACACCTTCACGCAGAGGTCCTCCGAACTGTGTGACCTCTCTCTACACTTCATATTTACCATTTCTCTTTTGTTGCAGCCATTACCACAATATTACCATCACTTAATTTCGTACTTATTATGTGCCAGGCGCTCTGCTAAGAACTTCATGTGCATTATCTCATTTAATCCTTACAACAACTCCATGGGTAGAAATTATCACCATCTTCACTTTACAGACGAGGAGACTGAAGACAATAAGGTTGTATAACTTGCCCAAGGTCATGTAAGTATAAAAATAGCAGAACCAAGATTTGGTCCTAGATAGCTGAACTCCAAAGTAACTACACTAATTAAATTGCTAGTACTTCTCCAAACTGATATATTCATTTACAATTCAGGGCCTCCAAACATTCTATTTCCTCTATATGGTATTCCCCTATTCCTTGGTCTCTTTCTTTAACTAATTCCTACTTATTCCTCAAAATTCAGGTTGACCTTTACCTTTCCTGAGAAGTTTTGCCTGACACCTCTGGTCTGGTTAGATGCCTCTCTTCCAGGCTCCCAGAGCATGCTCTGTGAACTGCTGGTATATATATGTAATAGACAACTACAATTACAATAATAGATAGTAACAACACAATAATAAAAGACAATAAGCTCTCCAAAGGCAGAGATGTATCTTTTTTTATTGTTGACACTATTATAGATGTCCCTCATTCCCTCCACCCCATATCTTAATCACTTTACATTCCTAGTGCTCAGTTTGTTAAAGGAACCAATGGATGAATGAACCAATGACTGAAGGTTAGTAGAAGGAAATAAAAAAAAAAAAAGGCAAGGATTTACTTCAGTGTAAATAATGAATAGTGAGAAAATGAGAGTGAAAGTAAAAATACAGTAAGCAAAACTCTAAGGCTAAAGAAAGTCCCTGAATAGTGTATAGCCCCCTTTCAAAGTCCAAGTTCATCTCATGGTAGGGAATAGAGACCAAATATTCAGAAAGACCCCTGCATGGATAAAAGATCAAAGTTGAGAACAGTGTCTTCCTCCGACCAGAGAAAATCGACAGACAGATAACAGAGTAGTCCAGAGTGTGGCAAGCTAAACAAGAGTCCCAGGAAAACCTCCCACGGACTACAGAAACTTTTACAAACCTTAAAAGGAGAAAGCCTTAAAGATAGGGCTGGCACAGAAAGGACATTTGGGAATGTGAGGTGCTCCTGAAGCATTACAAATTGGGTATATGCACTAAAGGGTAAACGGCCAAGATCTAGGTTGTCCTCTCATCACTGGCTGTCCAAATCCTACTGCCTTTCAAGGTCTCTCTCAAGTGCTGCTTGTTTTGTGTGGCTTTTCCAAACATCTGATCAAGAGTGAATTCTTCCTCCTTGGAACCCCTTCAATCTTAGCCCTCTTTCAATGCCCCTGTAAACAGACTTTGATTGGAGTTATACATAGCTTCCGAGACTGTCAACTAACTGAAGAAGCACTATGCTTTCCTCAGATCTGGCCAAGAACAAACATTCAGTACACACTTGTTGGACTGAAAGGAATCTATTCGGCAAATGTGTGGTCTGCAAGACACTGCTGAGACAGGAACTGTGAGTAAATAGACATAGAAAGAGGTCCTGGCTTTGAAATGCCACTATTGAAAAGATTGAGCAACATGTACGAAGTCACCAGGTACTAAATTAGAATGCCAGCATAAAACAGGTGAAGTATCTTAGTCTTACAGAAGGACAGGGTCAGCTGTGATATTCAGCTGATCAATCAATATATCCCAGAAGACCATGCAGTATGGAGAGAAGTGGCCAAAGGAAAAAACTGAACTTCCATTAGCCAGTAGCTCAGAGAGACAGCTACAGATCTCGAAGGAAGGCAGACAGGAATGTGAGGGATCCATGAGTCAGAATAAAATTAATCTTGGGGGAGAAAAAAAGACTCTGGGATGGATTGTGAATCTACCTACTCACCCCCTGAAACTGCCCAAATTTTGGTCACTTTCTTTAGCACCAAACTAAAACACTGTTGCCCCTTCCGTTCAATTCAGTTAAGTCACATCTGGTCCAATGGTCCCTCTCCATCCACAAATGTCTCACATGGTCTAGATGGTCCAAATCCTACAAAACTCACTCACCCTCAAGAACACTAAGGGCTTTTTCCTGAGCTCCCTTCTACCATGACCTCAGCAAACAAAAGCTGAGGCTCTAAAAGCCACGGACAGCTGTCCCATGGGATCCCCAACCTCTTACCAGCTGGTACTGGCGGCTGTACAAGTCATGGCAGTTGTTGAAGATATACTCATATGTGGAGTTCAAACAGGCCTTCACACAATCCTTTACCACTTGGCTGGCTCTCGGAGGGCTCTGCAGTTCTTGCACCTGCCAATTAATAAAAGAAATATGGGTCCGGAGTCTTTCTCACTGGGAGGGATCTCCTTCTAGAGCTACCTCCAAACTACTCCAGATTCCTTTCATCCCTATATGGGTTCCTGGGCCTTGCCCTGGATTGAAATTGCTAAGACAGCTGATGTGGAGAACTGCAAAGCCCATCTTTGGTGATCCATGGTCTTCTCCGAAGTAATCCAGGGAACAGGTGTATGAAAATGTGAGCTTTGAGATGATTCCTACGGCCTCAGGCTCTGCCAAGTGATTCTTACTCTCCATGTACCTATGGCCAGGCCCCCAGACCAGTTCATCTCTTACCTTCATTCTGAAGAAAGTAATGCTGGTCAGCAAATCCACTGTGGACTTTAAGTCCTGAAGCCGCTCAGGGCTCCCAGCAGGGAAATTATTCTGTTGTAAATCAAGCAAAGGTAAGAAAGGAACAGAGAAATAAGAAAGCCTTCCCTTCCAGAAGCAATGAAATCAAAAGCTTCCCTAACTGCTACCCACTGGAATTTCCCCTACTTGCGATGGACAAAGAAAGCCGTAATACTGTTAGTCTCCCTCTCTTTCTCACTGATGCAGACAGGCCCTTGCCAAAAGCAGAGGTTAATAATCCCCAGCCCAGAAAGCAACACTTCCTGGCCCCCAATGCTACTTCCCATGCTATGTGTGTGCATTTGCACAAATAAACACACAGACACCCACACACATTAACACACACACACTTTTCTTGGGTGAAGATTCTTACACCCCAACAGTGAGTTCTTCAAAAGTTACAATCTAACTGTATATCCTGGAATATAAGTGTAGCCACACTACAGACCAGACTGAGACCTGAGACCTGGACTTCCTGGGCAGCGGGCCCCAGCTAAAGTTGTTCCGGAGTCAGCAGATGGAACAGCTCTGAGCAGAACTGCTTTTGGAACAAGTTCCTTAGGACCTCCCTGCCATGCCTCACTTCACTCCCTTTGGCATAAGTTTTAGCAAGAAGCTGCCAAGGACAGCTGAAAGGTTGAGCCACCCTCCATTTTAAGGGTCGCCTTTCTAAACCTTCACATAGCTACTTATATGCCAAATATAAGATATACAGTCAACTCTCCATTATTCATGCAAATGGAGGGTGCTGGAAATACAGATAATTAAAACCTCATTCCTTTTTTACTTCGAGATTATTTTTATACTTACTTTTTAATGGGAGTATATTGCCGGTTCTGGAAATTCACAACAATGTAAAGCAAGTAATGAAGCCATTCTAAGAAGATCTAACTTAGGAAGAATTGAAAAACTTCCCATTTCCCTGTCCTGCCCCATCCCAGGTACCCATCCTCCTACTGTATTTCCTCCCTCCATCCTAGGAATGGACATGACCTCTGCTACAAATTACTTGCCCAAGCCAAGCTACGCTATCTCCCCCTTAGCTGGATTCTCACACCTCCCCTGGAAAATGAGGAGAATATGGAAAAATGCAAGAAGAAAATGTAATTATCTAATTTTTAAAGGAGCATTTCTGGAAGAGATTACCCCGAGATTTCCCAGTGAGAATGTAATTAGGGAATTTGGTAGAGTAATGTGAATGGGGCTGGAAAGCAAACTGTCTATAAAAAGCAACCTCCTGCTATTTATACACCGCATGGTCCTTGGAGTTTGCAGAACCACAGTTCAGTGGCATTGGCCATGCACATGGGTGTGATGATACAGACCAATTTTCCTTGCCTTTGATCTTTACAGACAAGATTGGCCTTCAGTCTCTATAGACTGAGCTGATATTAACTCTTACCCCACCCCACCCTCGTGTCTTCTCTCACCCTGTATGTAGAGAGATCAATCCTCAGTGAGTTGTGCAGCTGGTCCAGTAGTTTCACAAATCTCTCTTTCTGAGAATGGGAAACAAATAACAGGGAAGAGAGAGATAACGTTTCTGAGCCCCCAAGGCTATAACAGAGACAGAATCATCTCGGGGTGAGGAAGAGACAGTGGGTTAGGGACACATCCTAGCCCACCCCTGTTCCATCTCTTAGCAGCCCTGTCTCAAACTGAGGAATCTTCTCACACTGGCAAGGAGACAGAAAGTCCCTGGGAGGGAAAACAGCTCCTTCTGTACAAGAGTAAACAAGAAATGACCAGTGAGTGCATCTCCATCCCTCCAAAGCTAACTCTTCTTAGTCAAATAAAGGGAAATTCCAAGCATTCTCCAACTTGTTCCTGAGTCTTTGGTCTCCTGACTTATCTTGGGACAGCTCAGAACAGTTAAAAACTCACAGCCTGGCATTAATGATGGGAGGGAGGGTGAGTGATGCACTTGGAAGGTAACCGAGCAGTCTTGAGTGGGTTTCTCTTCAAGCCATATCCACATAATTTCCCTCAGTTTATACTTTTTAAATGTTAAATAAATAATATATACTCTTTTAGTAGTTGCTTTTTAAAGAAAAGGTATAATTAAATGTGGAATCACATGCCTACAGGCTGTGGGGCACAGCACTCCTAGAATTCATGAAAGGATTATATTGTGTATCTTTAGATATTAAGTCAATATGTAATGGAATATGACAGATGAAACAGGTATTTGACTGACTTAATCAATGATATTCATCTATGGAAATACTCCATTAACAACAAGAAAAAGTTGTTAGTAACCATAAACAGGGCTCAGAGATCTAGTGGATGTGGGGTTATCAGTAATTTTATCCCTAAAGAGGTAATCTTTGTGGTGGGTCAAAGATATTTTATCCAGTTTATACTGAAGTTATGTCAGGTGACATTCTGAGTAAAGATTTCACTGTTCAAGTACCTTAACATAGGAAAGGGTACACCCTGAATAGGGAAAACAGTCCAGACTCTAGAAAATGGATAGGCTCAAATGTACACTGGTATCCTCGCTTAGACAATAGTCTCATATGAACGTAAGTGGTACAAATCTGTCAGAGAGAGACTGAGTAATGTGCAGAACGGTCCACTTGTGGAGCTGCAGGACTAAGAAACATGGTGGCTCAGCCATGTTCTTGGCCTACAGAAGTTCTACTTGAGCCCAGTGGAGCCCCCAAACCACAGTGGTGCTATTTTTCTCTCATTTATCCATGTCTGAAGGGAGTCTATTAGTAAGTCTACATATCCACAATGAAATAAGAATAGTGTATCAGCATAGTCCACATACTCATAAGGAAAAAAGGTCACCTATCTAGGTGGCATCTATCTGAATTTTAGGCCTATCAATCAACTCTACAGTATTGACCATGAAAAATCAAATTTTATTAATTGATAACAAATGGGTAGATATATTTCATGTCATACTCACCCCAAAGTTGGAGGCTGCAAAGCGATCGGAGGCAGAGACATTGGTGGAGGCGGTTGTGTGGGCATAGTAGGCATTGATGTTGGCCAGTAAGGTGCTCATCACTGCTGGCACACCAGGACACATGTACTTGGATGATAAACATGCAAAGTGCCTGAAAAACAGCACCCTCAGCCTCAAAGACTCTTCAGGACTTGCAACAGAAGCCAAGTAATTAAAATATCTCACAGATATGTATGAAGTCTCGAATCATGTTGATATATAAGGATCTTCATAGTTTATTTATTCAAATATACATTCAATGAACAACTACTGTGTACTAGGTCCTATGCTAAGTGCTAGACTCCAAAGATGCAATAGCCCAGCAAAGAAAGCAAGTGTTAGAAAGTAAGTCAATAATCCAAGGTGTACTATGCCAAAGCACTGCGGAAACATATAGGAAGATAACCTAAAGCAGAATGGTTGGGGGCTGAAAGGGATTAGAAAAATAGGCTTCCCAAAGAAGATACGGTTGAAACAAGTCTTAAAGGATTATTAAGAATTAATCAAATGGAGAAATGTACAGCAAAGGGAAATTGCATTGCAAAGACAAATATATTCATGACAGTGATTTATTTGGGAAACATCAGCTACTGTTCAGGTGTTTGATAGAGCGTTGGAAACTGCCGTGCCTGCTTTCAGAAGCTGTAACTTCCCATGGCTAAGACTGAGTAAAGAGCTCTTGGGACCATAAACCAATAAGGAGACAAAGCTTATCTTCCTGGTAGGGGCACCGCCTCTGCCCCCTTTTTACTTCAGCCTGCTTGGCCCTGGGCAGATGACTGGTTAGCCAATGATGGGTAAGATTCCTCAAGAGAGGGATGACCTAAGACAGGCATGGTCATGAGGGGGTCCTCAGGGAAGGACTTGGGGGGGCTATAGAAAAAGGGGGTGATGGGCCCTCACCCCTCGGCTTTGACATAGCCTGAGTCCTCATTCTGTCTGTGAGAAGTCTCCTAATCTCTTGGCTGCCTTACTTCCCCTGCCTGACTTAAGCCTGAAACAATGCCAGAGGGCAGTGCAGCCCTGGCCAGGAATGGGCAGTTTCGCGGGGTGATCAGACCTAAGAAAGAATGCATAAAATCCTGTGAAAACTGCTTTGCTAAGAATGCCCTCAATTTTCCAATAAGGGTCCAAGCATGAAATGAGTTTGTTTCCCAAAGTTTTATGGCCCTTTAGCTAACTGACCCTGACTCAGAATAAGCCCTCATAGTTCTTTGTATGTTATCTACTGTTTAATCCTTACTGCTTGACAATGATTGATGAGTTTTACCTGTATTCCTGTGCAAACTGAACCCAATAAAAGACCATTGAGTAAAAGGCTCCTGGCCCTTCTCCTTTGAGAGATCGGCCACCTTTCCTCCCTGAGCAGATCATGTCTTGGCAGACTTAATTCTCATCCATGGTGGATAGGGGGCTCTGCAGGCAAAGCTCCCCCACAATACAGGAATACCAAGAAATGAGAGAAAAGTAGGGAGAGAATAGATAATAAAAGAGTTAATCCTAAATGCTATAGTAAAATTTTAAACAAAGGCACAGTGTGATCAGATGAGCCTTTGAGAAAGATTACTTTGCTGATAAACTGGAAAAGAAGACTTGGACAAAGATAAGACTGTGACAGAAAGATCAGTTGAAGAGTTACTCCAGTAATTTAGAAAAGAAGCAATAAAGCACTAAATAGAACAGAAAAATGGTTAAGAGCACAGCCTCTAGAGTCAGACTCTGGGTTTGAATCTCACCTCCACCCTCTCTACTCAATGACCTTGGATAAATTACTTAAAGGTCTCTATGCATCAGTTTTCTTATCTGTAAAATGGGAAGAATAGAGATACCCATCTCACAGGGTTAATATGCGTAGTAAAAGAGTTAACATTCGTATGTGCTACATAGAAGTTGTTGTTATTATCATCATTATTGTTGAGCTATAGCAATAGTGATAGATTAAAAATATTTTTAAGAGATAGAATATAGACGTTTTAGAGACTGGATGTTGGGAGTTAAAGATACAGCAGTAAGTAAGAAAAGTTTAGGCTAACTCCTAAAGTTTTTTGGACAACTGCATAGAAAATCATTCATTTACTAAAATAGGAAATATAGAAAGCTAAGCTTATTTGGTGGAGACAACGTTCATTTGGAGTTTAGCTGTGCTGAGTTTACTATGCCTGTGGGGATACACAGGAAGCAGCTGAAAATGGATCTAAAATTCAGGAAAAGGCCTAATCTGGGGAAGGTGATCTGGGAGCCCTTAGCCTGGAAGCAGTGGTTGAGGCCACAGGTTGGGATAGGAGCGTGTAGGGGGAGTGAACAGAGTGAGAGTGTCAGAGGGGCCATTCTTAAACCTCATTTCTCACCATATTTCTTCTCTCCATCTATAATGAACTTCTTGCAATTTATTGAGAATTCTACACTCTGTTGTATCTTAGCTCCCCAGCAAGTGCCCTACCAAAAATGCCCTCCATCCTTTTCTGTATTTAAAGATTCAGTTCAAGTGTCAACTCTTTAATGGCTTCCCTCACAGGCCTCCCCTAAAATTTAGATGCTCTCATAATACCCTGTGATTACTTCTACCACAGCACTTACTGCATTATATTGTAATTGTTTGTTTACTGATTTGTCTCTCCTGCTAGAGTTCCCCAAGCACAGAGGCCCCATCTTACTCATCTGTGTTCTCAGCACCTGGCACAATGTGACACATAGAAAGAACTCAATAAAAGTTTGTAGAATAAATGAGCAAAGCCAGGTCAATCACTACCCTCTGCTTACCTACGGCTACTTCCTATGCAGCCTCACCAATAGACAAACCACCTCTTCTCAAAGTAAATGGGAATTTCTGTTCTAGGAGTCTCGGTCAACTCCACACTCAGCTGATTTCCCTACAGTTGCATGCCCTCTCTGACATCCAGGCCAATCTATCAAAGCTTGTCTGTTACACACACATACATGAGCACGCATGCTCTGTCTCCTCAGGCCTGTGACATTTAGGCAGTTTGTCCTTGCATAGCCTCCGGTGCCCTTTTCCCTCGCTGTCTCTGAACCCTGAGGTAGACGGACAAATATCTTCTTCCTGAGTTATTGATAAACACACTCCCTTTATACATACACCCTCTTTGCCTTAGGGCATACACCCACCTCACTTAGCTCAGAGAGGGAAGCAATGGATCACTGCATGTTATCCCAATACTACCCTGTCAGTTCATTAGCCACCCCAAGGGTTAATAGCCATTTCCCAAAGCCCCAAGGAAGTCTCACGTCATGGCCTGATATATGGATTCGATGCCATAGCGCATGGCAAATTCATCCACAATTTCTTGGGCAGTCTCATCAAAGTACACCTTCCATGCATCATCTCCTCGAGCCTCAGGGATCTGGACTCCTCCACTGCCCTGAATGTCTGTGAGGTAATGGAAAAGATTCTGCAGGAGACAGAGCAAAGGAAAGAGTTAAATATATATTAAAAATGAAATCTGCTGGTAAAGTCCAGAGTTCCACAGAAATTCTTTACTTTAAGTCATTGCTCAGTTCCTCCTATGGTCCCAGTAGGCTATTCTCTCATTAGTGAAAGAGAACTGAGACTGGGACTGTTACTTGGTCTGGCCAGTAGCACAATGAGCCAAGGACAAAATAAAAAACAGGCCCCAGACCTCCAACCAACTAGCAATCGTATTCATTAGCAAAGACCCCTCCCAGCACTGCTTTCCAGCCACCTACCCAACTACCAAGGGCTGACTCACCTCATGGAGACATGTATACTGCACATGATACGGAGCTACTTTCTCCTCCCCCTTGATTTCCACACTGATTTGCAGTCGGATAGCCCCTGAGACGGCTGATTTGTCTGTCCTCTTCTCTAGGAAGGAAAGAAGACCGGAGATTGACACCAATGCAACTACAGACCGCGTGGACTGTCCCCATCCTGGCTTAACCCATGAAAAAGGAGGCACTGACCCAAGGGTTCACCTACCAGGGTAAACTTACTCTAGTGAACACATAGGCATAAACACCCCAAATAGCCCCAGTAGAAATTCTATTCCATTAGCAGAATAGGCCGCTAAAGGCATTAGGGATGAGCAGGAAGATTAAAGGGCCTTCTGAAATCTGGAAAATGTCCAGACAGAGTGAGTTCCAGCCACCCCTACTCCGCTGTCCCCCATTTCTACCCATGGTCGATTCTCTACAGGCAAGGCAGGCTCTGTATAGAAGTATGCTTTAGCGATTGAGTGGTGGCTTTGGTAGACAAGATTCTTCCTGAGTTCCTTATTTATGCTCCCTTCCCACCAACTTTCTCTGGTCCTGTTTCCTCACCCAAGTTGTACCAGACGTCCATCTCGCCACTCAGTGTCCGAACCTCAATGATGGTTTGGCCAAGGAAATCATCAGACTCACGCTTTAGCCGCTGCTTCACTCTCGACTTGATGTCGTCATCCTCATCCCACACACGTACCTTAATGCGGTCAGAAGAGTTGTGGCACTCACTGTGAGAGAAGTAGGCAGGCTCCGTTAGGGACAGACCCAGCAATTCCCTCCCAGATTCCCTCCCACAGCCCCACCAACTGCACTGGAGGCCCTGCAGAGGAGGAAAAGCAGTTAGAGAACAGTGGTACTGAAGTTCCAAGTGAGTCAAGCTCTCCCAGCAAATGTTCTTCATTCCTCAGCCTGGTGGGTCTTTATACCATTGTCCAGTTTTTGCGGGACAGATGCTACAGAGCCCTAGGAAGCAACTGGTAGTTCCCTCTTCAGAGTTACTAAAGGTGTTGATGTTCATGGTATGTCCATCTTGCCTATCCACTTAGCTTTTTATCTAGCTCCTCCATCTATCTCATGTGCTTGATGAACTTCTATCATTCTTTGATACCCACTTGAATTGCCATTTCCTTTATGGTGTTAGCTTTAGAGAAGGGAGTTTGCTCAGGTTGCCTCCCTCTTCCTCTCTTCCCCAACAGGTGCTTTTTGGGTCCTGTTGCCTCACCCAAAAGTTGTACTTGGCAGAATGTGCCCCTCCTTTCTCTGTGTTCTCATGAAATCTTTGCACATTCATTAAAATATAATAGTATAACTACTGGTATACTGAAAAATAATAGACAAATCAACAATGAGCTTCTTGAAGCTAGAGACCGACTGTCGCACTAATTTTTAGATAAAAAACATCATGTACAGTGTCTTGTACAAAATAGGGGCTTAATGAATAGTTTACTAAATGGATACACTTGGGAAAAATTGACTACAAAGTAAATTCATTTAGAATAAATCATAAGGATTCAAGCAAGAACCATTCAGATTCTCAAAGAAACAAGTGCTCCCCCAGTAACTGTTGTCTCTGGATTGGAGAGTGATTTTACCAGGCCCCAATCCCTTTTCACATGGGTTCTCCTAGGAGCCAACAGAAGGATCTACATGGCCAGCCTGCTTAGCTCATTGAGACTCAAAGTCCTGGTCCTTATTTCTTTCCTGGGCCTTAGGAGTATGACAAAGCATCTGGATTCTCCAGACATTAGTTCAAGTCCCGGGCTAGAGCTTTCAACAACCATTTCTTTCTTTTTTTTTTTTTTTACTTTTTTAAAACAATTTATTTATTTTCAGAGAGAGGAGAAGGGAGGGAGAAAGAGCAATGTATGGTTGCCTCTCACATGGCCCTCATTGGGGACCTGGCCCACAACCCAGGCATGTGCCCCGACTGGGAATCGAACCGGGACCCTCTGGTTCCCAGCCTGCGCTCATTCCACTGAGCTACACTAACAGGGCTCAACAACCATTTCTTAAAGTGAGATAACTGAAAAAGAATTGGGGGCGGGTAGGGTGGAAGCTGAGGCAAAGAATTCTTTTAGGTGAAATGGAAACTTCTCCAGACCACAGTTTTCTTCCTTCAAACCAGAATTACCCAGTTGTAGGACAAGGACATTCCTTCCCCACGCCCCAGAAGAGTCTAACCCTTCCTAGGCAGGATGGCAGTGCCAAGAGGTACACAATACGGTGGTCAGTGCCTGTTTTTGTCACTGAGCAGTAGTAAAATCTGTCTAGTGTTAGAAAAAGCAGTATCAAGTGTCCAGAGGCCCCTTGAATAGCCCTAGTTAAGACAGGGCTTGGGTAAAGCAACCTTGACACAATAGTCCATGAGAAGAAACCCAGAAAAAGTAAAATGGATGGTGCACAATGAAAGCACATGAGAAATAGGTTTTCTCTACTGCCTCTGTCCCACACCTTTCAGGGGCCAAGCCCGGAATAACAGGATTTAATGCTGCTCCCCAAATACACATAGTTCTAGGTAAGACAAAGACCTCTGTGACTTACAAATGGAACTTCTCTTCCCAAACAGGATTCAGGTTCCCAAAAATGGTCTTGGTACGCTTCTTGGTTTTGCCCACTTGCACAGTCACATAGGGGTCACTGGATCCTGTCTTGTCCTTGGCTTGCAGGCCCTGGGCACACACCACTGCAACCCAAATGCATAGAGGAGGAGACTTCAGAGTACGCTCCAGAAGTCAGAAATCCTCCATAACATGACTCGTACGTTCTCCACCTTAGAGAAGCCTCTCTCTGCTTCTTGCACAGGAACCCTATCTTCTCACTCCTCTAAAACTATCCTTAGACCTAAGCCACCAGCCTTTCCTTCAAAGACTAGCCCAAGACTCCCAGGTCCCCATCAAAGCCCTAACTGACCACTTACCCCTAAACTGGCCCTTACCTCCCCTGACATATGCATGCTTCAGCCACACCCACCCAGCTAGTAACCACAGGTTAACTATTCCCTGATCTCCTACCAGTCTCCTTTCCCCCACCCTCAGCTCTTGTATTATCAGATTGTTAACCAAGTCTATAATATTGGACTGTTACCAAATACTTCTATTATCACTCATATTGTTTGCAGGTGCCAGTCTTACCTTTCCAAGCCCCCCCTAGCACCATGGCTTAGGAGAGGGGGAGTGATGGATAATGAGGCCTTCCCTCTCTCCCTCAGTTCTGTCTTCTTGTCCCCAGCCCTTTGCTCCCTCACACTCAGATGGCTTCTTCCCCAGGCTCCTCCTCCCCATAGCCTAGGGCTTCCTGTCTCCTTACACTTTGGCCTGCTCACCAGTGATGGTAATCTTGGCTGACCATTTGGAGGTGCCATCCAGCACATTCTGCTTCACTGTTTTCATCTGCTGCACGTGGGCAACCTTGCCCACAGCAAAGACATCCCGGATAACTTCAAAGATCTCCGGCTTATTCCGCTCTCGGATCTTCATGCGGTCCTTCATGGCCATGATAATGTTCTGGGTCCGGTCTTCAGCTCCATGTTTAGAGCTCTTTTCTGCAGCCCCTGAAAGATGGCCAGAGACAGAAAGTGAGATAACCAACAGGTCTTTAACAAGACTAAGGGTCAGGTTGAGGAATGGAGTCTGGGAGCAGTCACTGAGGAGTGGGAGAAGTTTAGGAAGACTGGGATATTTCTGGGAAAAATTAATCACTTTGGGGGCCTGCTGAAGTTTAAAATGCATTTCAAAGGGTAGTAAAAACTTGATGAATGTTATGGGGGTTGGTTATCTTATTCTATTTAGGTATATGTTGAATTTTTCATCAAAAAAGAAAGAAAGAAAGAAAAAATGTAGCTCAGTTTGCAGCTGGCTTTGTCTTTCTTCCATCCGGATGGTAGTTGAGAGAGACATCTTTCAAGTCTAAGGCCCAAATATCACCAATGGCTATCTCAATGATCATGGAGAGGTGGTGGGTGGACATGACAACTCCACCCATCTCATCCAACTTCCAAGCCATGATACAGACCCCAGAACTGGTCACAGCACAGAGTCAGGTTGCCTCATGGCTCCAGTGCCTTTAATCACAGAAAATAGTTTGGCATGGTAAGAAAAGTATGGCCAGACGGAGCTAGCTAACAGACAGTTAGGTTCAAATCCTGACTCCACTACTCCTAGCTGGGTAAACTGGTTTCTTTTAAGAGAATAAAATAGCACTTACCTCTCAGAGTGATAAGAAACATTATATCAATATGTATAAAGCACCTAGCAGACACTCAATAAATGGTCACTATTATTATTACTACCATCATTATTGTCTTGGCAGGTATGGCAAACCAGCTCATCTCAAAGACTAACAGGCTTTGCCTACTGCCCTAAAAATTATGACAGAAAACAGACTACCCCACTGTATTTCACCACCCAGGCTTCTCAGAAAGAGACCATCCTTCAGCTGTTTTGGCCATGCAGACTGACTCTTATCACTCTCTAGTCTCCAAAGGCTTAGGCCTTTAGGACAAGACCTGTAGCAAAAAATAAAGGCCAATGTGCACGTCCTAACTGTGGGAGGATAGCAAGCAGGTTTTCCATCCATGGAGGCCCATAAAAGGGCATTTCATTCTACTCTTGAGCTTCACAGAAGGCTTAGGCGGAGGATATTTGCTGATAAATGAAAAGTGACCTGGGCTGCATCCATTTAGCACATCCCATGCAATGCTACTTCCTTGGAGTGGAACTTCTAAAAGGCCCTTGAGGAGAAGATCAACATCCCTGCTACACAGCAACATTTCAGAAGGTTTCCGGCGAGCAGCCAGCCCGGCTGCTAGCAAGTAAAGTAAGGATCCCATGGTACCTGTGCTTGTCGCCCCCTCTTGATGGGTTTGGGCAAAGTCATCACCAGCATTCATCCTAAGACCGTCTTTGCAGAGCCCCATCTCTTCCGGGACTTGTTCTACTTCTCTCTTGATGTCTACTGTAGTCATGCTACTGGCACCGATCGAGGGCTCATCAGAGAGGGACATTCTAAGTGAGCAATTCCTCGAGGCCTCTCCCTAGACCCCTTTTATGTCATAAGTCTTTCCTTGAGATAATGAAATGCTTGTGAGTCTAAAGGTGACCTTCCTTTCTCCTACCGCAATAACTAAAGCTTTCATTGCTCTGGCTTGGCTCTGAGTGACACCTGGGAGACCTGGAAGGGTGAGAAAACACTTTCCCATATCCCCATCCCTGGGTCCAGCAAGAGCAGAGCAAGGAGTCAAGAACTTAGAGTGCTACCACCTCCAAAAAAACGAAAAAAGGACAGAAATTTGTTTCCCCTGCTTCTCTCCCCACTCCGCTCCCCAACTCCATGATGGCAGCACAAATCACATATTTCAGTCAGGGCCTTGGGAGCCTGGCACATTCTCCTCCAGGGCCTCTGCCTGAACCATTGGAAACTTCTGTTCCTGGCACTGTTGTATAAAAGCTGCATCTATAAGCAAGGAAAAGATGCTGTCTTCCCTCGATCCTAGGGTCTAGACCTCAAGAAATTCCTCTCTGAGGTTTGGAACCTCACAGAACTCTCTTTCCTCATTAGTTCTGGTCCCCAATTAAACATGCTCAAGCAATTTGGACTTTGCAGCCACTGTGGTGTGTGCACTACTCAAAAGTAGCCTCTAAGATCATCTGAATCCTTAAGGGCCACAATAAGATCAAAGAATTTTTCCTAAAGGTGCTCAAGAGAGTGCTATAAAACCTGTTATTTGGAAAGCCAATGCCCCCTGACTCAGGACTCTAATTCTCTGAAAAAGAAAGAGCTTCCGAATCAAGTAGACTAGAGGAATGATGTCCAGCTATCCAAGCCCTTGGTTGACAGACTACTTTGGAGAGGGCCTGCTGCCTGTGCTCCCCGCCCCTCATCCCGCAGGGGTACTCACGCTGCAGGCAGTCGGCATTGAGCAGGTCCTGGCACTTCTCGTGACACTTGACTCCACACTCACTGCAGCGCATGCCCTGCCGGGCAATGCCCCAGAGCAGGCCTTCGCACTCATAGCAGTAGGTCGGGGTAGTGGCAGTCCAGACCTCAAAGTTGTGCGGTGTGGTGCACGAGATGGGGTAGATTAAGGCCTGCAGGGTTTTCTTATACACATGGGATTTCTGAAAGAAATATTCCCCATCACCCACCAGCAACTTTCGGTCTCTGCTAGGAGATACCAGAACTGAGCCCCTGTAGAGCACCCGGTTTCTCCTCTGGTAGTAGAGGAGTGCTCTAGACTAGCCCAGCCCATAGCCCAGCCTGGCAGAAAGAAGCCCCCAAATGTCGTGTGCTCCTGGTCATGCAAGACAGGTCTGACCTGAACACTGGATCTGAGCCTTGTCTCAGCATTCCAGCTTTCTTGGAAAACAGAGGGTACTAGATCCACTATAATACCCCAAGTTCAGTGGTAATATACTCTCACATGAGACTTGGGCTAACCCCTGGCCAGCTCCCTTGCCTCTCCCAGTGTGGAAGACTGAGACTTGATACTATCTATCTGTTCCCTTACCGATGTATGCCCAGCACTCTAGAATTCCCGCTTAGTATGGCCACAGAGAAGATCACCAGCGGATGGCCAGATCTTTAAGTCAGTGGACTCATAAAAGCCCGTGGGTCGCTTACCAGTTCTTCATCCTTGAGAGATGTGCGTGTAGCCATTGCAGAAGTAATCCCTGCCTTCCGGGACTGGACCAGTGACTGTAAGAGAAGACCTGCTGTCAGCCACGGCCACCACCGAGGACTGGCAGAGTCCTGGGAAGGGAGTTGCAGGATCCAAAGCAAACTGACTGTAACTTACTGCCTTCTATTTTTACTGTCATTCACAGGGACTGCCCACAGGTAATAGATAACAGCATCCCCAGTTAAGATCCAAAACCCAAGGTCCTCAGAGGACTGTTCTAACAATATTAGAACAGCACTTCTCTCAGGGTACCTATCATCCAAAGGTTTCTCTTTTCTTCACATTTTTTAAGTACCTTAAACTTTGTTTACAGAAAGGCAAAGAAAAATGAAAAGTTTAGAATTACAGTAGGAAGTAGATTATTAAGAACAGAATAAACACACAACTCTGTCAGAGTTACATTCAAGAATCATCCCTGAGAATGACTCCATGCTATCATCTATCCCCTGGCACTACCCCATGCCCACACAATCCCAGGTGCCTGTGAAGGTCAGCAGCTCAAATAAGCAGGGGATTAGGCAAGTGAGAGGGGCAATATACCCTCAGTCAAGTCAAGCGGGGCAAGTATGAGAGCTAGGGCTGCCCTGCTAGCCAGGCTCTTGTATAGAGGGGCCCCACATATCTGCCAAACCCAAGCTTTAGAGGCAGCCTATGGGGAGGTACACGGTTTCCCTAATGCAGTGGACGTTGGGCAGACAGAATCAGAATATCAGTCTAAGTAGAAGGAACAGTTAGGGGGGGCCGGGTGGTTTGAGATACGGACTCATACAGAGGTTAGAAAGGGGCTCTGGAGACACTCACCATTGCCTGCGCAGAGGAGAGCAGAAAAAGGAACAACATGATGTTAAAGCTCCCCCAAAGGGCATAAAAAAAAAAAAAACTTCAATGGCAACTAAGAGGTTCTTTCCTATAGTTTAATGTAGGGAATACATCCCAAACCCCTCTGCCTCTGTCTACTAAAACCTGTCTTCAATTCAGACAGTTGGCCAGGGCCCAAGGCCCTGAGCGAGCTCCTACTCTGAGAAGAGCTATGCCAGAGTGAAATATAGGCAAGGTTAAGAGATGGAGGAGGAGAAATAAGAAATGAATAAGACACTGTTGTCCAAGCAGTTAAGCATAGAGGAGGTGGTAGGCAAGAGGGAGTAAGGATGAGAAAAAAATAGGGAGAAAATAAATGAGGAAGAGAAAAAAGGGGAGACAGAAGACAATGAAAGAAGGTAATAAAGAAGAGATGACATTAGAATTTATCTTCATCCAAACAATTTGATGAAGAGTTGGTAAGAAAAGAGGTGCAAATAGAAAGGGAAAAAATGATTAAGAGAAAGATTAATGATTAATGACAAAGGATATTTCCATTTAGCCAACTAAGGAGAAAGAAACTGGTGGGGGGAAAAACACCAGAGAATGGAGAAGAAATGGGAAAAGCGGTGGATAGAAAAAACTGAATAGGGAGAGGAAAAGAGAAAACAGGAGCAGAAATGGTAACAAGAAAAAGGGTTCAAGTCTCACTGAACATCTGGCTCTGGGAGTGGCTGGGCTCCACTCTATCCCCACTATCCACTCTGCTAGGGAAAATTCCTTGAGCTGATCCTGCCTCATGAAGTATAACCCAAAATGGGAGTTTCTGATCATCCTAGAGGTCCTGAGGTCAATTTAACTCCTAAGATCATTTCAATTCAATTCTATGAATTTTTATCATTACCTCTCAGTGCCAGACACTGATTTAAGAACGAGGGGCACAGAGATAGTCTAGAAAGCCTACACCTTGCGGGGAGACTGTCACTAGACCTCAAAAAAGAAGCTGTACCAGCCATGCTCATTATATACTAAGCTCAATGATCTAGGTCAGAGCTAGAGGAAGTTTCCATTCTAAGTCATCAGGAAAGCCTGTAGAGATATCTAGAAGAACTAGATACCTAGAAGACAACCACAGAGCCCAGCTTTGAGGGTCCAAGCCATTAATGTTCCAGGTGGGAGCTTGAGCTTATAAAGAACCTTGGGTTCTAAACAGGGAGTGAGGTAAAACAAAGTCTCATTGAAGCCATCACTAAGTCTGAGTCATTCTTTAAATGATTGCTCTTCAGGCCAATACTTGTCACTAAATGGACCACTACCAGTTCTGATAGCTTGCCAAGGCCCAATGGGGGCTACCCCCAGGATACAGCCTAAGTCTGCACAAAAGCCTCACTCACCAGATCACTGACAAGTGGCAGTGGCTTCTTTTTGCGTAGATCTGGCATGCTGTCAATGCCATAGAGTCCTCCAGCTGGCCTGAGGAGGGAAGGAAATATGTCAGAACCCTCAGTCCTGTCAATTCTCCTTGCTCACCTTCTCCCCAGAGAAAGACGTGCCTTTGAGAGGGGAAGGAAAGACAGATAATAAGGGAAATAAAGTTATGGGATGATGAGTAATAGAATCTGCTCTCAGAGTGCCCCTACCTGTCTCCTTCTGTGGTTTTAGGCAAAGATCTAGAGCTCTTTTATGATGCTCTGCAGTGACAGTTCAAGGCACCTCTGTTTATCTGAAGGACCTTCTGCTCCATAAGGCAAGGTGGGAGTTGACGGTTAAGAGGGCTCTTCTCCACACTCAGGTTGGAGACACTGCTCCCCAAAGTCAGTCTTTCCTGGTCTGTGCTAGGACAGAGCCCATAGGAATAGCTCTGCAGAAAAGCTGCTGCCGAGGTGAGCAAGACTACCAAGTGATGACATGTACAAGGAGGTCTTCTCCACCCTGACTGAAAGAGCCACTGTCTATCCAAGCCTCCTGAAGAAAAAGATTCTCCATGAAAAGAGGAGACCGCATAATAAAGTGGAGGCAGGGGAGGTGGGATGGGAGACTTCTAGAGGAGGGAGAAAGACCATTTAGGAAGGAAACAGCAAAAGAACTCTGAGTATCTGGCCTAGCCCCATGGACACATCAATAGGGACCAAGAAAAAACTAGAGCTGGAGCAACTGGAGATTTCTAAAATTTTTATACCCTACCTATGCTCATCAATTTTATTGTTCTTCCATAATAATATGCCATAAAAATACAGAGAATGTCCCCAAAAAGAACACCATTCTCATATGAGATAACCCAGATTTTATCTCCAACTCTTCCACTAACTCTCTGCATGTCCTCTGCCAGAATTTCCTCCTTTTTAAGTCTTGGCGTCACTTCTATAAAATGAGGGGGATGAATGAAAAATTTTCTGACCTTTTGGAAGCTGCCATTCTGAGCCTCAATGAAAAGAATTCATGTACTTGGTTTTAATGATACAGGCAAAGAATAGAGCCACCAATTGGGTCAAGGCCAGGAGCTGGAACAGGCAACTTGCTACGTTGATTTCTTATAAAGTAGCTACCTGAGCACAGGCAGTGAACTTTGTTTTCAATGAGATTACCAGACCTAGGGAAGTTCTAAACTTGCGGCAGCTTCCAAACACTAAGCTGAAGGAAGGAAAGACGATTAACAGGGAGGCATTTAGAAAATCACTGAATGGCTCCATTTAAAAATAGCTCAGATATGTTCCATTGGCATGCATGTATTTTACAATTATTGAGGAAAAAAGCTAAAGCCCTGAAGAAGGGCTATTGAAGAAGCAACTGGTACCTCAAGTTTGTGGTTAATTCTGAAAACTATAATCTGCACCACTTAAGCCAAGAAGGTTTTGCAACACAGATGAGCTTTTTGACAAAAGAAGAAAGGGTAGTTCATGTACATGATTAACGCTTGATTTAAAAGACAAATCACAAGGAAAAGGAGCAGGTAAAAATGTAGTGGATAACTTTATGATCTGATCTTTTTTCTTCTCTGGTCATAAGGGAGAGGAGGCAGCCACTGAGAATTCTAATATCAGAAGGCCTTTGTGGGACAAGGAGAGAAGAAAGATCTTGACTAGTCATTGGCAGTGTATGTGGGAGGAGTGGGGGCAGAGAAGCGCTTAAACTCTTTTCTCTCTTAAGAACAGTCAGTTAGTTACAAGCAGCAGTTGAGCAGCTTAAAATGACTCTCTGCTGCAATCACATGGGCCTGAAACTCCCAGACAAGAATCACAAACAGAACACGCTGAGCTCATAAGGCATGCTACTTATGTCTTGACTAGAGTGAAAGAATAAGGAGATGAGTCACAACAGCTGAAGCAGGACAGAGCCCAGGGAGAAATCTTATTGACTGTACACTATCAACAATGGAATGGAAAGAAACTCCAAATGCAGATATTTTTCTAGGTTCCTCATTCTTCTACCTAAAGGGTAGCATCACCATGATGCAATGGATCAGCAATTCCAGAGGTGAGAATGGGGGAGCCCTAAAGCTCCCTCCCCCGCTGCAGGGGACCACTTGGCAAAGTTCTGTCTTCTGCCTCTAAGTAATCAATTTGCAGAGTTCTCTCCTCTGCCCCAGAGAACCAACCAGTCTCCATGGTGGAACATCTTCCTTTCCCAGGATCAAGCCTATGAAGCTGTTTTTCCTATTTCCCAGGGGAAAAGCTAAAGGTAGCATGAGAGTCTGTACAACATCCACAAAAACCTGGCAGGGAATCACTTACCCTTCTGGGAGCCACTGAGGCAAAGAGGAGTCGCCATCATCTGGAATCTTTAAAAACAGAAAAAAGTTAGATCCTAGGAAAGAAGGGAGACTGCCATCTTGCTTTGGTCAGGCTGTGAGCAGTAAAATAGGAAGCTGAGAGAAGAGTAGGTCACATACACGATGTGGTGACATAGCTAGCCCGATGTCTAAGCCAGCGCCCTGATTAGCCAAAGGCAACAAGCAGGCTGCCGAAATGAGCAGTACTTCACCTCCCCGGTCCTCAGAGAGTAGGAAGGATATAGGCCCTGCGCACTGAGATCCCAGGGCTAAAGTCCGCCAGGACTGTAACAGCTGCTAGAACTTACATCCCCCTCACACAACCCATTAGTATATTAACTGTAACAAAAGCCAGGAAAAGGGTCCACATAGGCTTCCAGGCCTCACTCATTAAAGAAAAAAGACAACTTCATATAAAGTCTGGTCTTCTTCCAGCTATAGTCCTAAATTCCTTTGGCTGCCCCAGAGTCAGACCTAGTCTTTCAAAATTCCCATCTCATCTTGTGATTTGTTTTGGCTTTGGTGCCTTGAAGGCTGAACTCGACACTGAGTACACTCTACATTTGATAAATTCTACATAATCAGAGAATCCAGGACAGATTAGACACTTGGATTATCACTCCGGTGAATTTTATGAGTTTTCTAATGAGAAGTTGATCACTGAGCTACCAAATAATTCAAGGAAGGAACAGGTTGAAACGATTTGTAATGGTTTCTTCACCAAAAAAAAAAAAAGAAAAAAAAGCAAATTCTTTAGGCAGTATATAGAGGATTCCAAAGCTGCCAGGGCTCTCCAGAGAACCAATGGTAAATGCTGTTTAGGCTCAAGGGACTTAGTGCCAGCAGGTCTGGGGCTTCCTGCCCTACCTTGTTCCCCTTGCCCCCAACAACTTCCTTGCCACCTGAGACCTGGGGTCCTGCTAACTATCCTGGAGCAAATGAGTGTCAGTACGGGGGAGGCAGGAGTCGCTTTAGACAGGGAGTGAAGTTCTGGGAGAACTAAAGACAGAAGTTATAGACAAATGAGGCAAGACACAGTACAAAAGGAAGCGGAGGACAGGTTAATGGGTGATGTAAAAGTGGGCTGTAGGCTCAAAATGAACTTTGGATTTAGGACCCTTCTCAGTAAAACCCTTCTCAGGTTGTCTGTGCTCTGATCAAGCCTATCTGCCTCCTGTCCTTGTCTGCAGCTGGAATACTGGTAAAGAAAGTGTCAGAGCCAAAAGGCAGCCAGGAGTGGTTGAAGCAAGTCCCCGAAGGTTGCTTGTGAGTGGCAGCCATCCCTAAACCCCCAGATTCTTCCAACCAGAACAACTTTTCCCCTTGGAAGCAGTTACTATACTGAGCAGATTTTTATTTCCTACCTAGAAAAAAAAAGTCTTTGGGAGCCAGAGTTTACTGGCTCAGATCACACACATTTCCTGCACTTAGAGGATACAGTGGATCTGCAGAAGCCTGCAGACACAGCACACAGCATGCACACGCAGTGCACTGAAGGAGGGGCAGAGGGTGGAAGGAGGTCTGGAAAAGTACCCACAGGAGGTTCATTCAAACACACAACTTGTGCCTGAGGGTTACACAAGGTGAGCGTGGATCTTGCACAGAGGGCTATAGAATATATGTGCACACCCATTTGGGAGAGGATTCAGTGTTCACTAGGGCCCGAATCACAGGTAAAGCAACCCCTCCCAGTCTTCAAGAACCAGTGCTTGCAGGCACAGAGCATTAGTATAGTATGCATTCACATGGCATAAGGGAACCACATCACAGGTCTACAGAAGCTTGTGCTCACAAAGAGGCCAGGAAATCTGCTCAGCAGCACATTCACACTTAGGGCCCCAGGCAAGAGGCATAAAGTGCTTGCAGCAACTCCTGCTCTCAAATGCGAAGTGTATATGCATGCTGGGCTCAAAGACAGTTTACAGCATATGCCAGGCTGCAGCAACAAGTAGAAAGTGGACACACACTGTGCAAAGTAGGAGAGTTAAAAGGGCAATCAGTGTCTCGGGAAGTCAAACTGAGTACGAGTATAAGCACACACATGCTACACTGAATGTGCACCATGCTGGCACACACATTCTCACACTGTGCTCTAGGGATGTCTGCAGGAGCACACATAAGCATGGGGCATGCACACAAACTGCTTTCAGGAAAAACAGACTATCTGCCACCAGCCAAAGCTCAGAGGTACACACGCACACCACGCCCCAGAGGGCGGGATAGAAAATAGACAACAAAAAGGCCCAAAAGGCCAGAGGCACAACCTGAAGGGCTCCTCGCTTTCCTTCTGCAAGGAGAGAAAGAGCAGAAAAAAAGGCAGAGAGATTAGTAGATTCAGTCCTATAGCAGGGAACCCAGAGCAAATGCCAGCTTAACCTTAAGGGACATGGAGGAGAGGGAGAGGTGCTCTGAACAGCTGGGCAGTTCACAGCCCAGCTCCCAGAATCCTGTATTTGCTGGCCCATGCTTTTTACTCTAGAACATCTCAGGTTGGCCACTCAAGCCAAAGGACAAAGTCTGCTACGGGATTTCCAATCACCCTGTTCCCCTTTCCAAAGTAGTCTGCATGCAGGGTCAGGGCTACCAGGGCCACCAGGGGCACCAGGGCTACCAGGGTCACCAGGTCCACAAGACCAGCTTTGTTACCAAGGGCCACTCCAACAGGCTATCTGAGATGGCTGAGCAAAGAATGAGTTTGTTCCTTCCTCAGGAAGTATATGAGCTCACTCCAGATCTGGGTAAGTCCCCAAACCCGAAAGGCCTGGTGGCTGAACCCTTTCCATTTTAATGCAGGGTTGGTCATGCATTTGCCTAGCAAGCCCTGGCCTATTTTCCCAGAGCCTAAGTTAACTTAGGCCATGTTAAGGCCTGGAGTTAAGGCCAGGACCAGGATGCTCAACGGTTATAAGACTGAGGTCATCAACTGACCACTGCCCTAACAGAAGTCATCATGATCTGGATGATAAAACCACGACTGCAGTCCCAGGCCTGATAATCTACCAAATCCAGAACAATACTCCAAAGGAAATGGACACTTCCACAAAGATCCAGGTAAGTCACAGGAGAAGTATGAAGTTCAGAGATTGCTCCTTTCCTATTTGTCAGAGACTACATTGCCTTCCAGGCCACACATAGGCCCACAGCCCTTCTTCTCTACAGAAAGTCCAACCACCAGGGCCCGCCCATCCAGCTCCCCTCCACTTTCTTTTTCCTCTCTTTTAAAGACTCACTGATATTACATAACAAGTAGAAGAGAGAATCACAGAAACTAATTCACAAGTTCCCAATTTTTCAAGCCACTTAGGAAGACCTAATGGGTCGCCTCACTTGACAGAAGAATCAACTCAGGAACAGAAATCCTCCCAAACAGCGCAGCTACAGGAAGGTGGGTAAGATGAAGGCGGCATTTATTTCCTGAATGGGCGGGGGGTGGGGGCACATCTCTTCTACGTTTATTCCCTACCTCCCTGAAAGCACTCTGTTCCCTTTGAAAAGAAAATTAGGCAAGGAACACTTTAATTGACCCTATGACTCAAATCAGAAAGTTCCTTTTCTCCTCCACTACCTCAAATACATTTTATACCTCATGTCAGTTACTTTGATTGTGTCCTTCTCTTCTTCCCAGAATTCCTCATTATGTCCAAAGAATAAAATCCAATTTGTTGCCAAGGCCTTCAAGGTTCTCCCTGATCTGGCCTCTCACATCTACTGGGTGGACCCCAACTTCATTCTTAAGACTTAGCTCAAATGCCAGTGCCTCTGTAAAAATTTCTTTACCTGCTTTTCCATCATATGCCTATGATACCCACGCTTCTATAACAGTGTGTTGCCATTACTGTTTCATTGTCATTGTAATTGTCTGTATAAATGTTCACTGTAATTGTCTGTGTAAATGTCTCCCTTTGTACACTGTAAATTTCTTGAGAGTAAGAATTTTATATACATACATAAGTAGTAAAAGAAACCTAAACTTTCAGGACTTAGAAAGCAATACCTTTTCTAAGAAAATGTCTCTTGCCATCACCAGAGAAAAGGTAGCTCTCTTAGCCAGTAGTGTGTACCATTTTCCAGACACCGAGGAATTGTTCTACTAGCTCTTCAGTTTGTCCCACCCACTGGACAAACATAAAAAAAACCTTTTCTTATTAAGAACTGAACTTTTTGTGCTTTCTAACTTCCTAAAATGCCTTAGGATTTTTCCACTCAGATTTAGTTTTCAGTTTGAGTGATACATATCTAAGGAACACCTGCTTCTGTGGGAAAATCCTTGACCCCTAAGAATGGTTTCAGCCTTCCAGAGAGTTCATTTTATGAGGAAGTGACGTACTTTTCATTGTTAAAACAATCTTAATTCCCTTGTAGTTGGGGGTCAAAATATTTGAGGCACTGAATTTATTTAAGCCTGCATTTCCTAGCCTGTAAAAAGCAGATAAGAACAGACAGCTACCTCCAGCGTTATTGCAGGGATTCGTTTCTTCAACAAATGCTTGTTAAGACTAGGCTGCACTCCAGGCACTGTTCTTGGTGCCAGGGATGCAACAGTGAGTGAAACAAACTCCCTGATCTTGAGAAGCTTCTATTCTAGTAGGAGGAGCAGACAATTAATAATGATGATGAAGATGATGACAGTAGTCAACACTAAGTGAACACCTTATGTATTTAGAATCTTATTTGAGTAAGCTCATTTTTTATAACAACTCTACTGACTAAATACTATTATTATCTCAACTTTTTTGTTGATTGAACTGAAGATTAGAGAGGTTAAGAAACTTGCCTAAAGTCAGAACAAGTGACATAGCCAAATTCAAAATAGGCATTTTGGTCCCAGAATCTGGAACTATGTATACCACATCCTATGTGATAGGGACTCTGCTAAAAATTTCATGTTGGGGAAAAGATAATGTCCCCTGTGGTCATGTTATAGTTGCTATTAAAATTTCATAAAAGGTTACAGTAAGGCCTCAGTGATAAAGAGGCATCTAAGCAGAGGCCTGAAGGAAATGAGTACAGAAGCTATTCAGAATTCTAGGAGAAAGTATTCCAGTCAGAGAGCACGCAGCCAGTGCAAAGCCTGAGGTGAAAGCATAATCAGTATGAAGGATGAGCAAGTCCACCACAGAGTGCCAGTTCAAACAGGGCTCTATCGGCCATTACAAGCACTCTGTCTTTCATTCTGGGTGAGACAGAAAAATCACTGGCAGGTTGTAAGCAGAGAAGTGGTATGATCTGACTCATGTTTTATAAGGATTACTCTGCTTGCTGTGGGGAGAACAGACTGCAGAAGGATAAGGGTAGAAGCTGGGAGACCAGCTAGACTAATGTAATCATCTAGACAAAGGAAAATGGTGGCTTAGACAAGGATGACAGTGGTGGAGATAGACATAGTGGTAAAACCCAGGGTTTTGTGTGTGTGGGGGGGTTGTTTGTTTGTTTTTTAGGTAGAGCAGGCAGAATTTACCAATTGATTGGATGTAGGTTGTACGAGAAAAGAAGTCATGATTGACTCTGGATTTGGGCCCACGTAGCTGCAAGAATGGAGTTGCCATTTACTAGTAAGGAAGACAACAAGAAAAGCGGGTTTGGCAGGGACCTGAGGAGCAGGAGCAGGAGTTGGGTTTTCAATATGTTAAATCTGCAATGCCTATTTACATCCAAAGGAGGATGTTAAGTAAATGTGGAATCTGGTGTTCATGAGCATTCTGGGCCAGAGATATAAATCTGGGAATGCTTATGAAACTCATGAGACTGGAAGAGATTACCTAGGAAACAAGTATGAATTTTTTTTAAAAAAAAGTAGTGAGGACTGAATCCTCAGATACTACAAGGCTGGGAAGATGAGGAGGGACCAGCAAAGATGGCTGAGAAGGAATGGTCAATACTGTAGGGGGAGAACCAAGACTGAGGGGTTGGGTGAAGGAAGTATTTCCAAACGAAGGAACTGAGGCATACGGATAGCCTAAAGATCAATGGAAGAGAATTGGGAGTCCAGAAATAAACTTACACTTATGGTCAGTTGATTTTTGACAAAAATACCAAGACCATTCAATGGGGAAAAAAATATTCTCTTACAGAAAATACAGCTGAGAAAACTGGATATTCACAGGCAAAAAAATGAAGTTGTATCCCTATCTCACACCATCCACAAAAATTAAGTCAAAATTAACACACCTAAATGTAAGAGCTAACATTATAAAACATTTAGAAAAAAACAAGAGTAAATCTCTATGACCTTGGAATAGACAATGGTAGAGTGCAAAAGAACAACCAACACAAGAAAAAATAGATAAATTGAACTTCATCAAAACTTCATTTAAAACTTTTGTACTCTACTTAATTATGATGGTTATTAAAACAAAACCAGGAAGTAAAAAATATTGGCAAGGATGTGCAGAAATTGGAACATTTGTGCACTGTTGTTATGTCAAATGGTATGGCCACTTTGGAAAAAATATGGCAATGCCTCAAAAACACCAGAATTACTATATGATCCAGCAATTCACTTCTGGATATACAAGGCCTGTCTGGAAAAACTCTGGTCATTGTTAATATAATGAGAACGGTTTGAACAACATCAACATAACCTGGCAGCCAAGGAGAGTGGACTGGAATGCACATGCGTAGATGACAACTTCACTGTACTAGTCGATGGGGACAGTAGACACTGTTGAGTGAGCATGTGTGCTGTGTGGCCATCATATTCAAAATGACTGAGCAAGTAGAGCAATGAATCTGCATCAAATTTTGTGTTAAACTTGAACGTTCCTCCACAGAAATTATTTCAATGATTCAGGAAGCTTTTGGGAACAATGCAACGAGTGCAAACCAAATAAAAGTGTGACACACACACTTCAAAGATGGTTGAGAATCTATTGAAAATGGTCCATATTCTGGAAGGCCTGCAACAAGCAGAACACTTGGCAATGTTGAACATGTTCAGGTAGCAATCAGAGAGATTGGTGACTGACAGTGTGAGAACTAGAAGCTGATCTGGGGATTCCAAAGACTACTGTGTCTGAGATTTTGATGCAGGATCTTGGCATGAAATGTACCATGTCAAGATACGTTCTGAGGCTTCTGCTACCAGAGTAGAAGGAACATTGTGCTGCATTTGGGAGAACTACGTGCCTACTTTGGAGAGGACTGAAGTGTCACTATCCTATGTACAATGTTTCTTTTTTAAAAGATTTTATTTATTTGTTTATTTATTTTTAGAGAGAGGGGAAGGGAGGGAGAAAGAAAGGGAGAGAAACATCAATGTGTGGGTGCTTCTCATGTGCCCACTATTTGGGACCTGGCCCACAACCCAGGCATGTGCCCTGACTAGGAGTTGAACCAGAGACCCTTTGGTTCACAAGCCGGTGCTCAATCCTCTGAGCCACACCAGGCTGCACAATGCACAACATTGCACACCAGGCTGTACAATGTTTCTTGTATCTTGTATCTTCTTCAATAAAAGTATGTATTTTTCATATTACATGGCTGGATACTTTCTGGACAGACCCTGTATACCCAAAATAAATTAAAGCAAGGCTTCAGACAAATATTTGCACACTCATATGCACAGCAGCATTATTCACAATATCCAAAGGAGGAAGTAACCCAAGTACCCATCAATACGTGAAATGAACAAAATGTGGTACACAAGTATATACATACAGTGAAACACCGTTCAGGAAGGAAATTCTGACACATGCTACAATCTGGGTGAACCTTGAAGACATTGCGCCAAGTGAAATAAGCCAGTCACAAGAGGACTAACGTTTGATTCCACTTAATATGAAGTTATCTAGAACAGTCAAACTTACGGAGACAGAAAGTAGAATGTGGTTGTCAGTGGCTAGGGGTGGGGAGGAGGAGAACGGGGAGTTAGTTTAATGGGTGCAGAGTTTCAGGTGGGGAAGATAAAAAACTTCTGGAGATGGACAGTGGTGATGGTTGCACAAAAATATGAATAAACTTAAAATGGTTAAAATGATAAATTTTATGTTATATATATGTTACCACGATAATTTTTTAAGATTTTATTTATTTATTTTTTTAGAGAAAGTGGGAAAGAAACAACGATGTGTGAGAGAGACATCAACTGGTTACCTCTCGCACACGCCCCACCTGGGGACTGGGCCCGCAGCCCTGACCAGGAATCAAACCAGCAACCTTTTGCTTTGCAGGACAATGCTCAACCAACTGAGTCACGCTGGTCAGGGCCACAATAAATATTAAAAAATAAATAAAACATTTAGCCCTGACTGGTGTGACTCAGTGGGTTGGGTGTCTTTCCATAAGCCAAAAGATTGCCAGTTTGATAGCATGCCTTGTAGGCAGGTTTGTAGGCCAGGTCCCCAGTTGGGGGTGAGTGAGAGGCAACCAATCAATGTTTCTCGATGTTTCTCTCCCTCTCTCTTTTCCTCTCTTCCCCTCTCTCTAAAAATAAATAAAATCTTTAAAACAATAAATGAAATATTTATGCTTCAAACGACACTGTAAACCACCCCCCCCCCCAGGTTTGGGGAAAATATTTACAAAACATATATCTGATAAGGGACTTATATCCAGAATACATAAAGAACCCTAGCAACTCAGCAAAAAGACAAACAACTCAATTTTAAAGTGGGTATAGGATTTGAATAGATATTTCTCAAAGAAAATATAAAAATGGCCAATAAGCACATGAGAAGATGCTCAACATCATTAGACACTAGGGAAATGCAAATAAAAACCACAATAAGATACTACTCACACCCACTATGATGGCTATAATAAAATATACAGGCATTATCAAGTGCTGGCAAGGATGTGGAGAAATTAGAATTTTTGTGTTTCTGATGGGAATGTAAAATGGAAATTGGAAAACAGTTTGGCAGTTCCTCAAAAATGTTAAACAGATTTACCATGTGAACCAGAAATTCTACTTCTAGGTATATATATATACCCAAGAGAACTGAAAACATGCTCACACAAAAATTTGTACACAAATATTCATAGCAACATTATTTTTAACAGCTAAAACGTAGTTTGAAAAAAACCCCAAATGCCCATCAAATGATGAGTAGGTAAACAAAACACAGTATATTCACACAATGGAATATTATTTGGCCACAAAAAGAAATAAAATATTAACATATGTTACAGCACAAGTGAATCTTGAACATTATGCTAAGTGGAAGAAACCAATCACAAAAGGTCACATATGGCCTTTGTATGAACCCATGTACACACAATTTCCAGAACAGGCAAAACCATGGAAACAGAAAATAGATCCATGGTTGCCAGAGGCTGAAGGCAAAGGGGATTGAAGGGTGACTGCTAATAGGCAAAGTGCTTCTTTTTGGAGTGATGGGAATGTTCTGGAATTCATAGTTGCATAACTGTGAATATACTAAAAACCACTCAATTGTACCCTTTTTAAGGAATTTTAAGGTGTATAAATTATAACTTAATAAAGCTCCTACAATAAAAAGGAAGTAATTAATATGCCAAGTTGCTGACTGACTGATGAAGAAGGGAGCTGGACAAGGAATTTAGCACTATGGGAGTGGTTAGCTAATGGCCTTGAGAAAAGCTATTTTGATGGAGTGGCAGTAATGAAAGAATGTTTTTTTTTTTTTTTTAAGATTTTATTTATTTATTATTAGAGAGAGGGGAAGGGAGGGAGACAGAGAGGGAGAGAAACAGCAATGTATGGTTGCCTCTCACATGGCCCTCACTGGGGACCTGGCCTGCAACCCAGGCATGTGCCCTGACTGGGAATTGAACCAGGACCCTCTGGTTCCCAGCCCGCGCTCAATCCACTGAGCTACATCAGCCAGGGCAAAAAGAAAGAATTTTTATGTAATGTACATGACAGTACTTATAACAGCGCCTGGTACACACTCCCCCTAAAAGAAGAAAAAGGGTGAAAAATAGGACCTCAAACTAATGATAAGCTGCTACTCATAAGCTTAGGGCCTACAAGGTCTCAAGCCGAGCAGTGAAGAACGCGGAACGTTTCCTTGTGGCAGCAGCCACTGTTACGCTGAATCGGTTTACCAGGACAGGGTGACTGCACTCGTGGACTCTGTGACAAGAGTCAGAGGCCAGCCTGCATGCTCACCTTGCACCGTCCCTCCTGCTCTGTGGAATGGTGCTGGAGTCAGACCTGGGCCCAGCACTGGAGGGATGCCGCCACTCCCTCTGCAGCCCACAGACCAGACTGGATCTTGGCTTGCTTGCTGACTGATGCCTCAGAACACCTCCTCCTTCTCATTATCACTGCTGCTGCCACCACCTGCTTATCACAGGTACCCAAGTTTCCGCCTTCCCCAGCAGGCGGTCAGCCCAGAAGGGGAAGTCTGCAAGCTGAAGAGTCAGACCCAAGTATCCTGGGCGCTCACACAAACATCGACTCCTGCCAAGGTTCAAGGAGTTAGTAAGAAAGTACTGCTTTGATATTTGTTGTTTCTACTGTTGCTGTAAGGCAATAATTTCTAAATGCCCAAGGAGAAGGAAAAAGGGCTGTGAAGTTAACAAGAGGGAGAAATCCTTTGCAGCTGAGAAATTATAGAAAGCTTCCTGGAGGAGGGGATGTTTTGGTTGTATGCTACAAGAACTGAGTAAATTTTACTAGACTGATGGGGTGCACGCAGCACCTTAGGCTAGAAGGAAGCATGTATATGTGAATAGGCTAAGAACAGAAAGCACAAGGTGAATTTGTGAGACAGCAGTTTCCTTTTGGGGGGAATACAGTGGGACAGTGGGAGATAAGCCTGGAAATGTAAACTAGAGACAAGCTGTGGTCATCTTAAATGCCAAGTGAAGGGATTTCGATTTTTTGATAAGCTATAGGGAGCAGCTCTAGGGATATTTGAAGGGAATGTGACATGTTTTAAATTTTTCATTTTTAATGTAATTTTATGATTGATATTACATTCACTGGACTACAATTCTAAAAAAATATTAAAGGGTATGTAGTAAAAAAAAATCTCATCCCACTAGTTTTTCATTTCATACCTTTCTCCCATGGGCAATTATGTGTGAGTTTTTTATGTACCTTTGTTACACATTCTATACAATACAAACAGACACTATGGGTTTGAATGAGTATCCTCCCCCCCCCCCTTTTTATACAACTGTGAGCGTCTTAGACATACTGTTCTGCAGAACCTTGTTTTACTCATACATCTATTATTCTTATTTTTCTACCTCAATAAAAAACGACCTCATTCTTTTTATAGCTACATGGTACTGTATCCCATTGTTTAGACATCCCAACAAGATACTTAACCAGTCTTCCTTAACAGGAATTTGGGTTGATTCCAATCTTTGCTATTAAAAACAATGCTTCAGAAATAGCCTTGAACAGATGTCCCGTCTGTGTGTGGAAATATACCTGCAGGGTATATTCCTGGAAGTGGTGTTGGGGCTCAAAGGGTATATACAATTCTCACAAATTTTGCCAATTGCCTTCCTGGGGTTATACTCATTTACACTCCCATCCCATAAGCAATGTGTAAGTGCCTATTCCCTCACACCTTTGCCAACATTCACTGTTTTATAACTTTAATTTTGACTTAGAAAGATTAATCAGGTTATATGCATAAGAGGACAGCCCCATTTACATTTAAAACTGGATGAGGACAGCATATGCTGTTTGGATAAATTTAATTTTTATTGGGGGAAGTAATTTTAAAGCTACATATCTCCATACTGCCTAGAAGTTCTCATACTCCTTTTAGTCAAAACCATTCCAGACTCCAGTTCGTAGGTGAGCTGCCTCTAGCTGGAGATGGGAGATGGGGAAAAGGGCTTGGGGAGGCAGAGTTCCTACACAGCTCCAAGGCAGAGATACGGTTCTGTGTTGTCAAGTCCGGAAGTAGGAAGAAGATAGGTAGGGATAATGAAAATCCCCAGAGTGGCCTGTGAGGTGGAGAAGCCCCATCACCCGCTGGGGAAATGGCAATCTTATCTCAGCAAGAAACCCATGGGGAATGATTTTTAAATGCAACATAGGGTTGCACTAGCCTCTTCAGTGCCTATGAGCAATATGCCTCATGCCCCACTTCCGCCTCTTACCCCGCACCTACGGTACACCAGAATATCCTAAAAGTTCTACAGCTGTGAACTACCTCTTTTGAAAAGTTACTTTCTAAAGCTCTCCACCCTCCTCCTCAAATAGACAGGAAGCTCCTTGGGGGCAGGAACTCCTTTCCTGTTGCTTTAGAGCCCTCCTTCCCTCTAATTCCCACGGGATTAGTTTAAAATCTGTACTCAAGTAGTTTAGACTGATTCAAGCTGTGAACCTCCCCCTTCAATTTATGGAACTCACCACCCCGCTAGGTTTCATGCCGGCCACATGGAGGCCATACCCAGCTGTGGCCCAATGAAACAGAGATGCAGAATACCTGGGTGCATGTCTTCTACCGAGAGATGATTTGCCTTCTGTACCAGCTCATGCAAAAGTTTTTTCTGCCTCAGTCTTTTCTCTCTCAGAACATTTTTAAAATTGTTGATGCACTTGTTGAGGTAGATGGTCTCTGCACACACTTGCTCTAAACTTAGTCTGCTCTGCGTGGGAGAATCAGGCCTGGGACAGGTTTCATTGTCCAGGCCTTGACCTGGAGCCAGAATCAAACCTGGCAATGAATGTGCAAGAGGTGAATTCTGAGAAGCCAGAGAGGAGTTGCTGGGATCCTGAGAGGCTGGGTCTCCCTGTGTGGCGCCCACTCTGCCAGAGACCACACTGAGCAAGCTCTCGCTCCCCTGACTCTCAGGGCTCTCTGCAGAGAGATCCTGGGCACCCCCTGAACTCACTGTCCCAAGAAGTCTATCACTGTTCTCTGACTGAGAACAACTCTCGTTGCTTTCCAGGTCCTCGGGACTGATGGATGCGCCATTCTCCAGCTTCTGGAACACTCCCTGCAGAGCTGAACGAAAGTGATGAATTGCTCGGCCCAGTTTACTCATGTAAAACTTAATTTCTATATCTTCATCCTCCTGCGAGCCCCCCACACAAGAGGACTTTTCAAAGACATCTTTAAGGACCTGAGCAGCATGTTCCTCCTGTTCGTTCAAGTCAATATGAACCATATCACCAAAATTCTCAGGCCTTATGATAATTTCCTCCATCATGCTGCCACAGCTCAGAGCTGCAAACCTTCTGGTCTTGTCTGTCAAAAGGTCCTCCAGTTGCTTTGAGCTCAGAATGTCAAGCCCGGCTTCACAGGCCAAGAGATTTTCCTCTGTCTTCAGCAACCCAGACAGTGATAGGCAGCTGCTGGCCTCACTTTTATCACTGTAGTTGTTTTCTCTTTTTGCTACCTCATATGCTTCTAGTCCTTGACTACGCTGTTTGAAAACCTGGGATTTCCCAGCATCCTCCTCTTTTGGGATCAACACCAGGGAAGGTTCCTCAAATTGATGGACGGCAGACAGAGAAGCCTCTCTCCTTGTCAGTTCACAGCTGCCACTGATGACTTGGGATGTTTCTGATGGTCCATTTACTTCATCCCTGGGCTTAGACAAGTCAGTTGGCTTTCCTAAATTGTTCTTGGGTGGGAAGCAAAGGCCTTGCTGCTCAGGGGTCAAGAGTTCTCTATGTTGATTCTGGGCTCTTATTTGATATGCTCCTGTTATGGGTTCTCTGTCTCCTGTTTCAGTCTGAAGAACCGGTTTGTCAGGGATTAAAGAACTTGAATTATGATCCTGAAGTTGTTGTTGCAAAAATGACAGAGACTCCTTTTGGGAATTCTTATAGCACTGTGACCCGGTTGGTTCTTCTCTGATGGCAATCCGGACCCCTACACTCTGCAAGAGTATGGATTTCTGCAAGATGAAGTCCCTGTGCTCTAGATGGGCAAGCTTCACAACAGTGGGCCTGGGGGCTTGGGCTCTACCTGCCCTGTAAGCCTCTTTGATGTACCTGTTGCACTGCATGCCATTAACACAGAGGTGCTTGGCCAGGAAGCTGTGCACCAGCTCCATAGTATTTTCTCCATCTTGTTCAGGAAGTCCATACAGGTACAGAATGGCTTCCTCACTAAGTGAGTCCACATGGGGCTCCTGAACCTTTCCTCCTACACACACCTTGGCCAGGGAGCTGCTGCCCACCTGTAAGCCTCCTATTTCACTCAGAACTGAGTCTACACAGCTAGAGACTTCATCCACTGAACCCTGGACTTGACTCAAGTGCTGCTGCAGCTCAGCAATCTCAGTTTGGAGACGACTGATGCCTTGCAGCTCTCTGATTATATAGTCTACTACATCCCCCACAGGCTCTCGCTGCTCAAGGTTCCAGCCTCGGCCCCTGGACAAAAGGGGCTTGGTTTGATTCCTCTCCAAGGGCTCTTGACAGCTGGTGGTAATACTGGCAGATGAGAGGTCCTGAGAGCCAGACCCTGAGGCACAGGCTGTGGAGCCCAGAGGAAGCGGGCTGCTGGCCTCTTGTCCAAAGCTGCAGTGCTGGGCCCCATCTCTATCCTCATCTATGGCTGAGGCTGTTGACCCACAGCAAGGGGGCAGGGAGCTGTCCTCTGGTAAGGATCCAGCAGGGCCTGAGGACTTGCTCTTGATGCCACACACAGTCTCTGCCTTGGCCTTATCTGGGGAAAGCCTGGAAGATGACCCCAAGGTGACCATGATTTCTTCCTCTGACTCTTGCAACAAGCGCTTCATTTTCTCCCTTGGGGTCTAAGGGATTCTCTGCTTCTTCCTCTTATTTCTGGTCAGGGTGCTTAATAGAGATTGTCTTGGAAGGCAATACCCTGTTCTGCTCTTTTCAGTCTACTTCTAGCAATTACTGCTGGCTGATGCCTTGGGCTTAGCCCACAGTGTTGCCCAGAACGGTCCCATGTGTGGTCTCCAAACCTGGCACATGCCCCTGGGATCCTGGCTTGACTCTTATCCTGTAGCTAGTGAAAAAGGAAAATAGTGCACTCAGGTCAGACAGCAGCAGGGTAATTTTAACCTGAATCAAACTGTCAAGCAGGAATAAGAATGTTACCTTCTAAAACTGTAGAAGTCAACCCTGACCTGTCTCCCAGTTCTGGCCTTAAAGGCAATAGGCAATCAGTTCTCTCTCCTTGGCTTCCCATCAGAGTATTGATGCAAAATCAAATCAAGTCCCTGGTCCTGGGAAAGTATCCAAAGTCATCAGGATTGACACAAACTTCTGGGATGTGGGCGGGCATGAGGTCAACAAGTAACCAAACCTTTACAAAATTCAACACTAGGGTCTGGCTCAGGAATGAACAAATAGATGCTTAAACACCAAAGCTCAAGTCACATACACGGTGAACAACAAAGACAAGACATGGAATGTTATTATTTATTTATTTTCTTAGTTGCTTGTTCTGGTGGAGGCTCAGTTACTCAAAGGTTCACTCCTGCCAATAGCACAGAGTGACAGCAACCCTTCACTGAAGGAAGGGCCATGGCCAGTATTTAAAACTGGGGGCGGGATTTTTTCTACACCTGGTTCTAGAATAAGGGAGACAGTGTGGACCTACTCACTGTCCAGCGTTTAGTATGCTTGGATTAGAGGGCCACATGCCCAAAGGCACACCTGATGGTTACACATCTGAGGATGAAAGAGGCTCAGGCTTAGCCAGAGTCCTGAACTCCGTTTAATAGTCCCCAGGGGCTTGGTGCAGCCTAATCAATACACAGGTTCAGCTTTCTTGGCACACACAACATCTGGTCTAATACCTCCTTCAGAGTACCAGGTGAAGTGATTTTTCTAGCACTGTCCACTCCTGGAGTAAGAGAGGGTTACTCTAGCCCTCTGATTGGCTTGTGAGAGAAGGTAGGAAGCTGATTCTGTCATAGAGGGCTCCAGGGTGCTATGCTATTCTCCAAAAAAGTAAAGACAGACCTGCCACTAATCTTGCCCCTATACCCTAAGCTACTGGCGCCAGTACTACAGAGACGAAGATGACTATTATCTTCTGTGGGGTGGGCACCCACTCCCTTTTTGCTGGAAACATGCAGAATGCAGGAAAGGAGCAGAGTGGAGGTACGAAGGGGAAAGCAGAGAGCCCAGGAATGCACAGGACTGCCAATATTCTGGCTCTGCTGGGTTGCCCTGGGAAGGGTAACACCAGAGATGGTTACCCCATTTTCTAGATTTAATCAAGATTTCTAAGTCTTTTCCACCCCTGCCTCCTTTTCTTTTTCCAGTACTCAAGTTAACCCCAAAGAGGAAAACTGCACGTGAAGAATACAAACTGAAAATCCCCACAACAGTTTATTTTCAGAAAAGGCCACCACCTAGGGCCCGTGGGTCTGCAAGTTAAAAGCACTGTGCCTTCCCAGACTAGAAAGACCCAGAGGGATTAGACACAAGACGGGATAAAGATGAATCTGGCCCCTTTTACTGGAAATAACTAGGCCAAGAACCAAGAGACAGAAATTAGATTAACTCCCATTTCATTTCTTCCCTTCTCTCTAGCTCATCTAAAAACTCTACTTCATCTAGGAATTCCTCATCTAATAACTCTGCCCATCCTCTGAGGCATTAGAGACCCAATTATTGCTTTTTAAGGATAATGCTTTTCTCCAATGTCTCAAGGGGCTGAGATCGGCCAGATCCCTCATCTGCCCAACTCACTCTAGTCTGAGAGAGAGAGAGAGGATGCTCTATACTAATGACAAGAACTCCTGGGTCTTCAGCTTAGTGCCCAGCTATCTAAACAGCAAAGCCCTCAATTCTAGAATTAACTCATAAAATTCTTCCTTCTCTCCTCCAACATGTACAAAATTTATATTTCCAAAGTCACCCCTTTCTCTTCTCCCCAACTGTGCAAGGTACTAGCACCTGGTATTAGCTCTGAACTTGGCCCTAGAAGGGCTGGAGCTGGCAATTAGCCTTTCAAGCTTCTCTCAAGGTGAAAGAATGCTTCCTGAACCAAGATGAAAGCTCTGTGTATGACCACATGAAGCCATGAGCAAGTGCTTCTATACTGAGAATCAGGAGACTTAAGTTTGGAAGACTGAAGAGTCACCAGTGACGTCTGATTAAACACTTGACCTCTCTGTGCCTTGGTTCCCTCATCTGTAAAGTGAAGAAGTACAAATGTTATAAAGGTAAAATGTGAGACTGGTAATTGGTAAACTATAAAGCACTGCAGTGTTATTATTACTGACATGGCAAGTCCCTGAGACAAAGAGGCAGGGAAACTAATATCTAAGCCAAGCATGCAACCATCTAAATAGTATGATTTGAGTGAACCATGACTTCTATCCCAGCCCCAGATCCCTGCCTTTCCCAGCCTCTCTCATGGTCTACAACACTGCCTGAAATCCCACCATTACAGTGGCATTCTTTGTTAGTCCTGCTTTCTTCTAGAAGCCTTTTTTTTTTAAGGTAAGAAAAGGGAGGAGCAAAACATCCAGTCCCCAGTATTTCATGCAGGTGACAAGAGGCTTGCCACCCTCCTTAAGGAAGCCTGAAAGCTGAGTAAGGGGCAAACAGCTATAGGAGACAAGCTTTTCCTTTCTAATGCTGGTGAGGCCCAGAACTCCTCACCAGGTCCTCCAAGGTCAACCTCACTTTGGTCCAGACGAGGCCTTTTACCAGGAATAAAAATGAGGCTGACTCTCTTGCTATTACTTCAGTGCAGGCTGGGTTAACTTTGGGCCTATCTGCTTCTTCCCCTTAGATCAATACTCTAGACAGTCTTGGACTATCTTTCTGGACATCTTGCCAGGTGTCCCCTCTAAGAGTGCAATGTCTACAACACCTGCTGGCCAGCCACACAGGGGCAAATGGCACAGCCATGTGTTCAGAGAGCCCTTTCCCATGGCCTCCTGAAGAACTGAAGGCAAAGCTGCTTGGTTTCCTATGTTACTGACAAATAGTAAATTTCCAAACAGAGCTGCCATAGCAACTTATCCCAGCTCCAAAGAACTTTGCTTCCATGTTAAACAAACAAACAAACAAAACCCTCCAAACCTTCTTCTGAATTGCTAGTCACTGTGCCTGGGTGAACCCTGAACTTAAAAATTACGTCCTGGGGACATGGGTTCCCTAAAGGCACAAAATCCACTCAGTCATCCAAATATTTAAGTTTTGAAGCAAGACACAGACAGAGCTCAATATGATGCCCAGAGAATCAACTAGTCATTCTGCTCAGAATCCAATAGGATACCAGAAGCCAAAGTGGGTTGAAGGGGCAACCCACAAGGCCAGGAGGCCCAAATCAAGGTCGCCTCCTTCCCCAGCCTCTCTTTGCTACTACTGTCCACAGGAATGAAAGAGCAGGGGCCAAAGTTTGAGAAGGACAGTTTGATCTCTAAACCAAATCAATCAACAAATATGCCAGGCACTAAGCTATATGCCAAGGATGTAAGACATGATTTCTGCTCTTTAAAGTATTAAGGTTTGGAGAGGGACGTAGGCATAGAGACAATCACAAAATAAAGTAATGCATGTTATAGTAGAAGTGGTAATAAAAATCAAGCATTTAATTATATGGATGTGGAGTGTGAAGGCAGAGAGGCTCAGCAAAACCTGGACAGGGAAGGCCATAAAGAAGCAATATTTGAGCTGATAGGATAAGGAAGCCTTGCGGTCCACCTACCTCAGGCCTGGCCTGCTAGTTGCCTCTGGTACCTACCAGTCCTGTCGCTCTACTATCCTGTTGGCCAATCCACGCTAGTCAAATTGCATATGAACTCTCGCAAAGATCACCATACTTTTCTGTAATCTGTTCCTAAGGAATGTCTAAGGCTAGGAAAAATAAAGCACACCTTTCAAGAGATATCTGTGTTTGAAAAGGGAACACATCAAAATAAATAAATTAATCAAAAGCAGTAAAGCTTCAATGATAGAAAGCTAAGAACTATGGCAAGAAGAAAATTCCTTAGCACACCACATCAGCACCAGCCTACCCAAAGTCACAAGGAAAAAAACCCTTCAGTTTTCTGAAATGGCTGATTCTTTTATTTCTCTCTGACTTATCAAATAAATGTGATTTAAAACGTGCGTATTCCTTGTAAAATTGCTTCTGACCCAAATCTTGGCTTGGAGAAAACAACTGGGGGACCTCTGGGAACTTGCCAGGACTCTGTGTATATCAAGCAGCCTCTCACTTTGTGTGAAACAAGCTCGAAAGGCAGAGAGCCAAGAGCTCTGAGCCCCCATTCCTCCCCGGGGTCAGATCATTCCTGGGCCATTCAACAATTATGTTATGTGGCCAATATGGTAGGAGAAATGGATTTCTAGGGCCACAGCAGGTAGGGGTCCACAGGGATGGATGTTAATCTCTGGGAAAGAATCAATGCTTACAGAGAATCTTGTCAGAGAAAATGATCAGGGTCACGAGGTATGAAGAGTGAGATTAGCCGTGTGGAATAAAAGAATGCCCTAGATCAAATGTGGAGTGACGTCAAAGGACTGTAGCTCGTAGGACTTGCCACCCTTCCTCACCAGATTTAGGAGGAACCCCATTTATGGGCCAAAAGCTGGATGCTGTAAAGGAAAGAAAACCTCAAGCATTGTATCCAAGAGGGAAGAGAGAACCTCAGGTAATGTTCAGTCAGTTACTCTGAGCCCTCTTTCTGACTAGGCCTGACCCTGGGCTCTGTTTAGTCCAGTTTTAAGCAAGAATCCTGCTGGATTTTTCAGTGAAAATTTCCCACCTTTGATATCTGACCAAACTCCTTATCCCCCACCCTAGCCAGACTCAAGCAAAAATCCTGTCAAATTGGTTTAGCCACACTCCCCCCTACCCCTGATATTTCCTCTTAGTAATTTTTATCCACTTACCCTTACCCCTGCTCTTGCCTACAAATTCCCACTTCTCAGTGTCTTTGGAGTTGGGCTTAATCTCCGCCGCCAGCCCTGCCTCCATTACAATACCTCGAAGCAGTAGTCTCTCCGAACAGATTCTGCCTCACCGTCTTTACTCTGTGTCAGAATAGCATTGTCTCAAGCACGTATCATGCCCTCTTTTTTCCTTATTCCCTCGTGGCTCTTGTGAGCAGACCAAAGGAGGCATGTGAGCAGGAATCTAGCCCTGGAACGCACCCCCTCCCCCACCCCCTTGAAAAGAAAAAAAAAAAAAAAACAAACCCTACACTCTCTATCACCTTACTCTGCTATAGTTTCTTCATAGAACTTATTACCATCTGATGGATCACATATTTGCTTGTTTATGATCTGTTTCTCCCCACCTCTCTAGCCTGACGTGGCAGCAGGGACTCTGCTTTGTTCATTGCTGTATCCCTAGCACCTAGAACACTGCCTGGCACGTACTGTGCTCAGAACAAACAGACAAAAAAAATCCTGCCATTGAATAACAGGAACCAAAACACAAAAATCAGGAAATGTTAGAAGAGTCCTTTAGAGAACACATAGGCCAGGAATCTCATGCTACACTGTGAACCAGCCAATGCAGTAGTAGTTTTGTTCAGCTATCACAGTGTTTTTCTTCATTTCAGATTTGAAAGTCTTTAGTCTGAGTAGATATTTAGCTTCTCAAAAGCCCTATTCCTTAACTTTCTAACCTTTGACCTAAAATGATACCCTTGTTGTTATTGTTCATCTGTTTTACTTTGCCAGACACCTCTGTGGGGGTTCTTACTTGAGGACTCCATCACATTGAAAGATGTGCCTTATTCATTTGTGAACTCCCAGTGCCGAGCGCAGAGCATTATTACCATGTCAAGCATGGAGCCTGGCGCACAGTGAGAACTCAGTGCAATGAAAAAACAAATGAGTGATAGGAGGGCTGAATTAGAATCCAAGTCTCCTAACTTCTAGTCCACTCTGTTTCCATAACAACATTTAAGTTCTAAGTTTCCTTCTAGATTGGTGGCTTACAATCCTTTTTCCATTGTAAAACTAAGTTGGAAACTTCTTGACAAGCACATTTACAGTTTTCTGGGGGCTCACTCCGGACAAACAAAGGGGGTAGTGGCAGCACCAGCCTCTGCTAGAAGCTGGTATCTCTCCAGCATCTGAGGCTGGCAGGGAGAAGCTCCACCACAGCCCTTGTCAGCCCTAGGGTTGCCATTACAAGGCTTCCGTTTGCCTTCCGGCTGGAAGAGCTGCCCTGACTTCATGCTGATGACGGGTCTACAGCAGCGCTGTCCAATAGAAATATGACATGAGGCACGTGTGCAATTTTAAAATGCCTAATGACCACATAAAAAGATAAAAAGAAACAGGCAAAATTCATTTTAATAAATTTTTTGTATAACTCATCCAAAATACTATCCTTTCAACATGTAATCAATATAAAAAATTATTAGTCATATATTTGCATTCCTGTTCCTCATACTGAGCCTTTGAAATCTGGTACGTATCTTACATTTACAACACAGCTCAGTTTAGACTAGCCAACCCACAAGCACTCAACAACCACATGCGGCAGTTGCTACCCTACTGGGCAGCACAGGTCTACAAGGTTGGGGCACTGGTCTGAAAGGTTGGGGCGGGGAACAATTTGGAGAGACTTCAAAACCTGGCAGCAGATGCTCACTGCAAAGAGCAGGCTGTCATCTCAGGGGCCACAGGATGCTCAGTTCTTCACTCGTTCTTTTACCTGCTCACCCTGATCCTTGCTGGAAGCAGCTTATTTCCATTTTGTGACAGGTTCAACCCTTTCCAAGGCTGCAAAGAATGAAGTATTAAGACCCCAACCTGGAGAAGTTGAGACCTTTTCTTCTCTCAACCTGACCTTTTCTAGGTACTTTGTAGCTCTGCATAGCTTCTTTCCAATATGCTGAACAAAACCACCGGATAAACCTAGTTCCTTTAACAGGAGCTACTCGTTATCTCACAGGAAAGAGCATAATCTCAATGCAGCTGAGTCAAAGGTATACTATCCTCCACAACTCACACTAGAGGGACTCGGAACAACAGTGAAGTTATGTTTGTTTTGAATGTTACAGTTATATGATTCTTATTTTATCATCACAACAACCCTGTGAGGTAAGAGAGAAAAATTACTTTTCTGATTTCGTAAATGGGAAAAATAAAGCTGAGAGAGACTAAAGGTCACTTTGACTAGATCTAAAAGGGAGTCTTCAATCTATAAAGTTAGTGCTGTCTTTACCACACATTCATGACACAAACGGATGGATTATCTATTATGCATGTGTACTCACGAATGAGAAAACTCAAGATGACTTTTCTATTTATATGGCACATATGCACACATGAGAGGGAAGAATGAATACATTGAACAGGAGGACATTATACACACATATACAGAAAATGGAAAGATTTCTGAATATACACAGGCATATACAAGAATAGGAAAGTAACCTGAATACATGCAAACATGAATGAGATAAAGGGACAGCTATCTCTATATGTATGTACATGGCTTGTGTATATTTATGTAAGATGAATGAGTTCTCTACATGTATGTACACACAGAGAGGAATGGACAGGTTATCTATAAACATGAACATATCAAGGGGCAGAAACAAATTATTTATAGATAAGTATGTGCACATCCAGAGAGGTAAATGGATTATTTATATACATAAAGGAGAGTACCAAGGAAGAATGGATGGTCAGATTATCAGCATATAAACACGTGCACGTGAAGATTCTATCCTCAGTGCTGAGTATGCTATTTTTCATTCATTATAATGACCTGCACCAGCAAGTTGCTCAAGCAGTTATATAATTAATGTAGCTGTTCCATATTCCACCCACAAATGCTTTGCTTTTGTCCCTGCTTGTCGTTCAAAGTCAATCATACACTCCACATCACTTACCTTGCTGCTGCAACCAAAATAAGAGTTAAGGAAATTTTAAAAAAACACATTAAAGCACAAATATTAAAGTTTTAGAATGCAAGTGTTATCTTTAAGAGGAAATCCATTCAGAAGCACTCCTAGGTTTGACTGAGAAGCCACAGGATGAACTTTCTAAGCCACAGCACGGCTGCTTGCCTGACCGACGAAAAGAGCCAAGGAGCTATTATTCTCAGCTGCATCCAGCTGGCTGGCTCCACGTTGCAAAGTTGATGATAGGAACAATGCCCCGCAGAGAAATCCTCTCAGTGAAAGGCTGGGCAGGAGTCTTGCTGACTCTAAATCTAGGAATCCAATCTGGTCCACACCTCTCCGCTGAGGGGAATTCTGCCGACCAGCCTACTGAAAGCAATAGCAGCCAAACTTCAACTGGATGTGGAATTCTAACTCAATGGATTCCGGGCTTTGAGACTGAGACAGAAAGCAGGGCAGCTCCTGCTCCTGCTGCTGCTCCTCCTCCTCCTCTCCAGCTGCTTCCTGCCTGCAACCTCCCATAGGGCACCAGCCCTCCTCACACGTTCCTGGAGCACACACCCCCTTCTCCAGCACACTCACGCACACACAAACCTCTCCAGCAAGCTCACTCATACACCCTTCGTGCCTGTCTCTCCCTCTCACTAAATATAGATCTTACTCTCTCCCCTCCCCCGTTTCTTCCCTGCGTTTTTCTCCCCCCTCCTTTCTTCTCCCTTGCCTATCCACCTCTCTCATGTCTGGGCTATAAAGACACAGAAGAAGGATGCCTGTACTTTGAACAGCTCCAAGGCTTAGAGGGAAGACAGAACACAGCAAAAAACTGCCAAAACACAATACAAAGGGAGTCTCCCCTTCTACTGAGACAAGCTCTACGTTTCATTGTTTGTTTGTTTGTTTGTTTTTTGGTAATTTCATTTGTTTTTGCATGTATATCATCTGCTGTCTGCGCTTGGTGAAGTTGAAGAATAGGTAAAGTGTCCAAGTGCAGTTAACATCAAATAGCATCAAGTTCTAAGAGTAGATATTTAGTCCAGTTCTTCCTGAATAGCCACAGCAAGAGAAGCAACTAGAAAACAACAATGCCTTTAGGCTATGCCAAGGCAATCATTAGAGAGAAGCAGGGGACCCTGGGTGGGCTGAGAAGGACCCTATACTATAGAAGTCGGGACTACAGATTGTTTTCGTATCCAGAATTAGGAACCAAGAAGCCTAAAGTGATATCACACTGATCAAAAGTTGTCTAAGGTTCAAGGCCTGGTATCATGATCCCAAATTTCCCAGTCCTTCTTTGCCAGTGGCATTCTTGTCTCCCTACAGACTTGCTAGTTAGGTGGCTCTCACATGGCCCAATTTCCTAATAATTCAACAATTCTAGGTAGCACTCGTCAGGAAATTGAATGTCCTTATCTGCGACAAGCACTCAAGTTGTTCATTGCAACATGATTCCAAACAGAAACCACAGTCTCTTGAAGCCCTGGAGATGTATGAAATGTTACATACATGAACTACATGACACCCCTTTCTAGTCTGCAACCATAGAACAGGAGAAACACAGTTTGAGCCAAGAGAACCCCAGAATTCTCAATAGAGAGCTCCAATCAGCCCATAGCAAACCAGGGAAGTCACTCCTATACTACCTCTCTAATGAGACAAGAAACCCCTCTTTCTTAGGCCAACAGCAGGTGGGCAAGTTTGATTCACCCAGCACGGCCAAACCAGGCTCCCCAATCTTCCTAATTCTGCTGCCTTGCAACCTTGAGACAATCCATGACAGAATATAGCCCTATTAGCCAGGAATCAGGTACTTGGTCTACGGGTACCACCCTAGAATCTGTCACTGTCGAACAGGCAGCCCTGTATGGTAGATAAAATAAGCTTTTAAATTAAGAATGATTTCCTTGGCTTACCCAAGATTCTGAGGAGAAAGCATTGATTCCGCAGCCAACATTTGCCACCCTACCGCCTTCTTCCAATAACATCACTTCCCCCTCAACCAAGGAAGAAAATTTAGATTCCAAGAGATGTTAAACATCCCATTTCTTAACCATCCACCTCATTATGCAGCGAACACTGACAGCAGAGCACACAGCTCCTCACCCAGTTGGGAGCTGGCTGGATGACAGAAGAGATAAGGACTGACAGTGCAACTCCAGCCACATCGAAATACAGAAAGGGGGAAAAAAACTTGAAAACTGTCAAATTTCAGTGGGAGTCACAGCCAGTCTATTGTGGAGGTTCCCATATTTCAGCCAGGAGAAAGAGGTGAAGGGTTTCAAACAATATTAAATACAGGGAAGACCAATTAAGTCAGAATTCCTTCCCAACCCTGTCCCAGAGCCAAGGCTGTCATCACTAGATTTTCACCTGAGCTTCCTAGACTGAGGAGAAACTCAAAACTCAAGGCTGGGAAAGGTCCTCTGAGCTAGGACACTGCCTAAAAAACCTACTTCTTCCTGCCTCATCCACCAGCGGCTGCAGGCCATTGCTGAGGCCTTTGGAGACTAACGCGACCCTGTCTTGTCCATCTGCCTACCCAAACACATTCAGCTCATCTTCTAAGCAGCTTGGGGTTTCCAGGCAAACAAAGGCTCGGGCAGAAGAAGATGTATTTAGGACACGAGGCAAAGTAAATCTACTATCTCTAGTTATAGTCACAGTTTGACCATAAATTACCTTTGTATCTTTCCATCTTCCCATGTTTCAGCAAAAGCAAGAAGGAGAGTAAGTGGGAAAATAGTAAATAGCAGTCAGTGTAAGCTCTGGTAAACAAGCAGAGCTCCTTCTGCCACCATTCCACAGGGCCCACAGAATACCAGACATATGACCAAAGGACAATCAGACCTCCCCAGTGGACTAGCTTTTTGGGATAGACAAACAATTTCTGCTTCCTGGGCTGTGTGAGCCACACTGCAGCCCCTTGTTACACTGGATCTGTCTCTCGGGAATCCTGGGCAGGCTGAAAGGACAGGGTTGCTTTTTAGAGGTAAGAAATAGCACAAGCTCCCAGCTCACTTGGGAAGCTTCCTCAAAGCAGGGCTGTTCAAAAACTAGCTGGGCAGAACTGGAAAAACAGATTGGGTTAAGAAGAAAAAGGCATTTATCCAGAAGCTGTGAAATGCTCTGAACAGACATTCTCAAGGTCTGGTTCCCAATTTAAATCTTTGCAAGGATCTTTGCCTAGAGACAGATGAGTCAAGATGGAAATTCAACACGAGGCACTGACACTCACGCAGAGTTGTGGGAAGGTTCGGAGCTGCAGGAGTTCTAAAGGGGAACCGAAAGGGTGGGTTAGTCAGAAGACCACCTGGTGGATTTCATTCTCAGCTAGAGCATCTGAGTGGTGTCACAGGGATACTGGAGGAGGGGCTCACCAACCACAATTCTCCCCTCTCATACAAACCAGTCTAAATCTCCCTGGGGCCAGATACAGCCGGTCAGAAGCAAAGAATGTGCCTGCCTCAAACCTGGCCTGCATTTTCCGGTGTCACTGCTAAAGGGTGGTTGAGTCAGGACCAGCAGATGCCTACCTTATCTCCCAGTGTTGACAATCACATAAGTAGGGTGGAAAGGATAGGAGGAGCCGAAGTCTACTTATGCAGGAGTAAGCTTATGACTCTTTTCCTTCTCTACTACTAAGTGAAGCCAGAGCAATGTAAAGAGGCTGACATGTGGTCACGCAGCTGGGACCTGTTTCGTGAGTAAAATGGTTTGTTTGGGTGGCTGAGAAAAACCTTTTTCCCTGTAGAATTATGTCCTCCATAAACTATTCAAAAATTATATGTAGCAAAGAATTATGGGTAACGGAAGATGATTCTCCTTCCTCCCTCAGGAACACACCACCCTCAGGGAGTGATGAGCCTGGTAGAGATGTGCTGACTTTACTGATGTGCTAAGACATAGCTGCTACACAGCCTAAATCAGAACTGACAAGCTGCAAGGCAGGCCCAAGGGGTCACAAATTGCTGACAAATTTCAGTCCTACAATCAGGTCAAGCACCAACCCTGATTAGCAAAAACTTGAAAATAAAGAGCTGATAAACTCAGGACTGCCCAACAAAATGGTTAAGTTTCCAACCTAGACCTCCAAAGGCTATGGCCCCATTTCCATCCCAAGATCAAATGATTAAAGACTCAATCACTGTAGTCTACATGGTTTCTGCCCTCTCACTAAACCTGGTCAAAGTCACAGCTCCCAGATTTAGGACTAAGGCTGATCCTGAACTAGTATCTCCTTATACATGTCCCAGTTCACTCCACAAAATGCATTCATGCTGCCTCAGTCTCTATATCCTAAGGAAGTCAAGAGGCCATATGCTGAGAATTCTCAAATGGGAATCCAAATTTTGAAATTTCATGGGGAAAGTGAACCTCTTGTACTAAAAGTGACTATGTTCTAACTGGCTTCACATTGATCAAACATCCCCTTATGTTCTTTTTTTTTTTTTTTTTTTAAGAAAAACGTCTTTTTTTCTTTTTTTAAGATTTTATTTATTTATTTTTAGACAGAAGGAAATGGAGGGAGAAAGAGATGGGGAGAAACATCAATGTGTGGCTGCATCTCACGTGGCCCCCCAGGGACCTAGCCTGCAACCCAGGCATGTGCCCTGACTGGGAATCGAACCGGAACCCTTCGGTTTGCAGCCCATGTTCAATCCACTGAGCTACACCAGCCAGGGCTCTTTATGTTCTTTATAGCTTGTTCTGAGATATATCTTAGGGTAAACCCAAATCTCGGGAATTCTCCTGGAATAGGGCCTTGTTTCTATAAGCTTTTCAAAGTATGCCCCTAGCATATAGGTTTCCCCATATATTTAAAAATATCTGCCCTGGCTGGTGTAGCTCAGTGGATGGAGCGCGGGCTGGGAACCAAAAAGTCCCGGTTTGATTCCCAGTCAGGGCACATGCCTGGGTTGCGGGCCGGGTCCCCAGTGAGGGCCATGTGAGAGGCAACCATACATTGCTGTTTCTCTCCCTCTCTGTCTCCCTCCCTTCCCCTCTCTCTAAAAAATAAATAAATAAAATCTTAAAAAAATATATCTGGTATGAAGCACTGAGTTATATGAAGCTAGCTAATGTTCAAAGCAGGAAAAGAAGACCTAAGGGAGATCCATCCTTAGTTGGGGATCTCTGACAGAGTAACAGTGAATCATGGTGGGGAGAAAGGGATGCACTCAACTAGATGAGTCAGGAGAAAGAGCCAGACTTAGCCTGGAGATCAAGGAATGCCAGGGGGAAGCCTGCTTATGGTGTCGGTGTTGGTGTTGGTGTTGGTGCTGGTGTTGGTGTTGGTACTGAAGCCCTAGGCTGCCAGCTCACCCATACAAATCACACACAGAGATGAGCTCTCTGCTCGTACATCAGATCTTCAGAACCCTATACGTTAATTCTGCATCCAATGACAGAATCCCCTGCAAAATCATTTGTCTATTGCATGTCACCAGGTCTAATGTACTGTAAAATCTACCTATAAAATCGGTCCCCTTCTCTACAACTTTTAGTCTAGGCTACATTACTTCTCACTCAAGTCAATGCAAAATGTTCATCCTCCCTAGTCTCCCTTCCTCCAGAACCACCTCCCCCTCACCCTTTCCTCTTCCCAATCCATTCTTTACAATTTGCTAGAGGGGTATTTCTAAAATGTAGGTAGATTCTGTCACTCATTTTCTTAAAATTCTTCTACGACTGCTCTCAGTAAAAAGTCCAAGCTCCTCAGCATGTTATCAAAGTTCTTTCTTGATTTGCCCATGTCTAGAGGGATCCAGCTTCCCTACGTGTGGTCAAACCAAGCTCCTTACACACACTGAATGTGCCGTCCCTCCTTCTAATTCCATCGCCACTGTCTAGAGTGCTATTAGAGAGTAAAAACCAGAATAATGAGGAGGCTAAAAACCTTAACAAGAGCTTGTCAGAAAACAAGACTCGGAACCAAAACAGTAAAAACTACTTTGGCATCTGTTATGGATTGAACTGTGCTCCCCCCAAATTCCTATGCTGAATCTAACCCTCAGTACCGCAGAATGTGACCTTGTCTGAAGATAGGGTCTTTACAGAGGCAGTTAAGTTAGAGTGAGGCCCTAATCTGACATGACTGCTGTCCTTACAAAAGGGGAAATGTGCACACAGATATGCATAGAGGGGAGACAATATGAACAGACACAAGAGGAGATGACCATCTACAAACCAAGGAGAGAGGACTAAAACAAATCCTTCTGTTGCAACCCTCAGAAGAAACCAACTATGGTGACACACCTTGATTTTGGGCTTCTAGCCTCCAGAACTGTGAGATGATAAATTTCTGCTGTTTGAGCCATGCAGTCTGTGTTGCTTTGTTACGGCAGCCCCAGCAAACTAACATAGTCTCTTTGAGAATTACTAATACCATTCTACTAAAAAAGTTTTAGTAAGTAATAACTAAATACTTATTAATACTTAGTACCTACGTTTTATACCAGGCATGATGAAAAGTTAAGATCCTTGCCCTTAGTGAGTTCATAACCTAATGGGGGAAATGTTATGGCATTTGGTGTAGGCTGTGAAGGGGAGGAGTGTTAGACTTTGTGCATGGGAAAGTGGCAGCACCATTTACTAAGAAAGGGCATAAGGAGATACGATGAAGAAGAAGGAAAAGAAAATGGGTATAGTTTGAACGTATTATATGTGGTGTCTATGAAAATTCTGGTGACAATATCCACAGGCAGGTGGATAGAATAGTCTGAGCTCATGAAAGGGGACTGAGATAGGGACGGCAATTTGGAATTCATCAGTGTGTGGGTAAAGACACGAGTGGAATGATCTAGAGAAGAAAATGAGGTGGAAAATGGAGTGTTAAGGGGAAAGCAGAGGAAGAGAAATAAAGATAGAGTTGTCAGAAATAAGAAAAGGACTTGGAGGGAGACATACAGCAAAAACCAAGAAGGAAAAGTGTTTTAGGGAGAAACCAGTCAACTCTTTTTATCTCACCTGCCACAAGAACTGCTCCAGCATACTGGTTTTCATCTAGGATGCCCCTCTTCACCCTTGGCTATTTATTTCTGAACAGCCTCAGGTGTGAACCCAATGGACACATTTCCCAGCATGCTTGAAGATGATAATCAGGAAAGAAAGGCAGAAGCCTAAGGAGTTGGGGAAGATTATTTGCTACAACTTACCTCTTTCCTTTGGCTTCAAGAAGTCTTATTTTACACACCATGACTACACTTCAGGATGTGCCTGTTCTGGAATGGTGGTAAATCTCAGCTGCATCGTTTACAAAAAGAATACAACTTGACACTTAGAAGGGGCCGTGAATTTCCTTAATGATATGCTGGTAAATATAACATTGATTTCCATCTTTCTAAGCGTGTAGTTTTATTTCTTGGGCATTTCCTGGTAACTGCTAATTTAGTACCCCCGGGAACTCCTCTGACAAGACTTTCTAACCATCCTAATTCAAAGGGTTTGCTCCCTACTTCTAAGTCCTATGGCAACTATTTCCTGTCGTAAGTGTTCACCATTCCTTTTGTAACCAATTACTTCTGGCTTTGTAATACTACTTCATCCTTTAAAGCAATTGTTCCACAAAACTTTGCTACATGTCTACTAAGCATTAGAAGCTATGCTAGGAACTGTAATCAGTTCCTGACAGTAAGTGCACCTAGCAAAGGAGTTAAGTCATACACACACATGTGCACACACGCACAGGAAAGCAGGAAGAAAAAGAAATGCTAAATTGGTGGCCAGGAATAGGATCTCGGAGTCCCTGAACTGCTTTTCTATCAAATGTTCTAGGCCCCCAAGGCATATTAGGCAGAGAAGATACCCCAGGTGAATATCTACTCTTAATTCCTAAGATCAGGCTCAAATTCCTGCATGGCCTCCCACCTTGATAAGCTGGGCCGGCCAGAAAGATGCCTTTAACAAAAGACCAATTCAAAAAACAGGTCAAGCAGTTTGCAACTTGATCCCTTGTTCTACATCCTTGACTGGACATATGAATTTCTCCCACTGCAAGAGGAGGTACTAAAAAGAATATCAAAGGCCCAAAGCACTTTTCTCAACTTGCCTTTTCGTGCCCTGGTTTATTCCAACTGACAGAGCTCCTGCCTCTAGCATTACAGCCCAATTAGAGCGACTCTCTAGTCTTTGGGCCTGGAGTGAGAGAGCAGCCTTCAGCAATTCCTAAAGGGCAGAGTGAGTGACTAATATGTATCATTAGAGATACAGATAAAATGTATGAGAATCTGAGAAAAGAAAATATTTCCAGCATTCAAGGTGCTAGTTTGGATGGGAATCAGGGAAGGCTCTGTAAAAAAGGTGATATCTGAGCTTGATCCTGAAGGATAAATAATATTTAGATATGTGGAAACTGAAGACAGGAAAAGGCATTCAAAGCAGAGGATACAGGATGAGTAAAAATATGAAAAGGAGAAAAAGGAAGGTATGTTGTTGGAAAGAAAAGGAAATTAACATTTACTGAATGCTAATAACATGCGAGGCCCTGCTCTACATGTATTATCTTATTTAACCTATATCCAATCACTGAGGCAATGACATCCTATTTGGGTATAAGAAAAGTAAGTTTCTAAGAGGCTGGGTAACTTGTCTAAGCTCAGGTATCACAGGCAGTACGTGGTAGAGTCATATTTCAAACTCAGGTTCTAGCTCAACTTCTTCCAACTATACAAAGTGGCCTCAGGATTAACCAGGCTAGAGAAATAGGTTGGGCCAAGTCACGGATGGTCATAGATACCAGGCTAAAAGGTTGAGACTGTAATTTAACTACTAATGGAAAAAATAATAATTTTTTTGAAAATAAACTTTTATTCATTCAATTCATTCACTCATTCGCGTATCTGTTATGTGAGTTTGCTGGGGGCCAGGCATCAGTGATACAAAATTAAATAGACACAGCCCCTATTCTGTATTTCCATGCTATTTTCATTTAGCAGTTATTTAAAGATTTTATTGAATTATAACATACATACAGAAAAGTGCACTAATCAAAAGCACACCAATGTAAACAGAATCCAGAACCAGAAGAGAACACTATCAGATTTCCAGAAGCCTCCCTCATATCTAGTCACTGTGCTCATATCTAGTCACTACCAGGCCCTCCTCCAAAAGTAATCATTATCCTGAAGTATGACACCACAGATTACTTTTGCCTGTTTCTGACCTTCATATAAAAGGAATCATACATAGCTCTGGTTGATGCAGCTCAGTGGACTGAGCGCAGGCTGTGGACCAAAGGGTTGCCTGTTCAATTCCCAGTCAGGGCACATGTCTGGGAATTGATCTTACCTGTAAGCGGAACCTAATGAACAAAACAAACAAATGAGCAAAACAGAACCAGAGACATGGAAATAAGAAACAAACTGACAGTGACCAGAGGGGAGGAGGAGGGGGAAAACAGGGGAAAGAAGGGGAAGCGTCTAGTCAAGGAACAGGTATGAATGACCCATGGACAGGACGACAGGGTGGGGACTGACTCTGGGAGTGGGGGTGGGTGGGGCAGGGGAGAGCAACGGGGTTTGGGGGGGAAATTGGGACAACTATAACTGAACAACAAGAAATGAAATTAAAGAAAAAAGAAATACATAATCTTGAGGGCAAATGCTCACACAATTCCAGAACAATATACAAACATCAAAATTTGATTGCATATGAAATGCTGTAGGAAAATGAGTATCTAACTCTACCAGGGGACTCTGGGGAAGGCTTTAAAAGATACGACATGTAAGCTGAGCCCTGAGCACAAGTGGTAGCCATGACTAGTGCTCTGTTTCCGGAAGATAAATCCGGCAGTGGTGTGTACAGTGGATTCTAAGACAAGTAAATAAAGTCAAGAAAACCATTGGAAGGCTAATACTAGAAGCAGTAAAGAGGGCCTGAACACAACAAGGAACAGAGAAGATGAGACATAAAAAAAATCACATAGAGAAAAAGAGCAATCTCTGGCAAACGATCCAATGTGGGAGGCAAGAAAGAAAGAAGAATGACACCGTGGTTTTGAGTGGGTGACTAGCAGAGTGATGGTGATTTTAATACAAATACAGAACAAAGGAAGAGGAAAAGGCCCAGGAGGGAAGTTCCAAACACACTGGAAAGTTGTGAGGAAAATAACTAGTAGATAATGAGGCACAAGGATAGAACCTAAGGGGAAAAGAAAAGGTTGGAAGTATAGATTTGGGAATCATCTGCTTAGAAAAGCTAGTGGGAAGTCTACTGGCTACCTATCACAAGCCAAGATCAAGCACAGTACTGGCCTTACAGTGGTTGCTCAATTAATGATTCTGGATTAGAGGCTGAGGAGATGCAGATTTGAGATTAAAAGAGATGTTGGAAGGCCCTGGCTGGTGTAGCTCAGTGGATTGAGCGCGGGCTGGGAACCAGACGGTCCCGGTTCGATTCCGGTCGGGGCACATGCCTGGGTTGCGGGCCGGGTCCCCTGTGAGGGCCATGTGAGAGGCAACCATACATTGCTGTTTCTCTCCCTCTCTGTCTCCCTCCCTTCTCCTCTCTCTAAAAGTAAATAATAAATAAAATCTTAAAAAAAAAAAAGAGAGATGCTGGAGGGGAAGGTTGTGGAAAGTAATCAGAGACAGAAAGGAAAGGAGATAGGAAAGTTAAGAAAGGAAAGAAGAGAATTGGGAGACTCTAGAATAATGGAAGGCAGGAAAACAGGAAGATACAAGTAGGGAATTTCAAAAAACACTATGGAATGCTGCAGAGAAAAATCAGAGTAAAGACTGAGGAAAGTGTCTGGAGGGGAAGTATTTAAATATTTAACTGTTTTATATTTCTATCTCCCCTCTGACCTATACATTCTTTTTTTTTATCGTTCAGTTACAGTTGTCCCCATTTTCCCCCATACTCTTCCCTTCCCTACCCATCCCCCACCTCCCACATTCCCCTCTCCACCTGTTGTCTTTGTCCATGGGTCCTAAATGTCTTGTAAATAGACTCAACAGCAACCAGTGATACCCACTTATTAGTTGGCTTCATTTAAAATGCAATAATTATGTTAATTACTTCCTTCTGGATAACTCTGGCAAAAGGATGTTCTCTCTCAGAGGATGAGTTCCTTCCCAGCCAGTATCAAATGTTCCCATTGGTTGGACAGTGAAACAAGCAACAGGAGTCAGAAAAAGAAGTAGAAAGCAAGAAGGGCTGCTTTGCTTATCATTTGGAAGCAAATACTTTTGTACACAGGCATCAATCAGACTTACTCCATGACAGTTCAGTAAGTACCTCTCCCTTTACTGATATTTGGAGCTAAGGCCTGCTGCCAGGGTCTGATACCTTCCTCTGATTCCAGGCAGGTCAATGAATGATATATCAAGCATTCCTCAGAGACGTTCTGATATGGTCCTCAGAAACCAGAGGCAAACTCCACCCTTTCAAACAAGCTGTCCCAAATCCCAGTCTCAGATGTGACATTTTATAATTCAAAAGGTTCAGAACTAGATCTAAGGTTTATAGCGGATACACCATTGATAAACATCCAGATCCAAGCCATAAGCCTGTCCAGAATATTTTAGAGGGGGCAGAAAACCGTGAGAAACATTAAGCATCTCTCCTGACAAGTGTACAAAAGCAGCGCTTGGAAAATGTTCCCACAGTGCCCAGGGCAGCCTTTGACCCCCTCCCCTAGACTCCTCAGGGTGAGGGACTCCACTGACTGCTCCCCTAGGCCCTAGAGAAACAGTGTACCAGAGAGCATCATGTGAATGATCCTATAGCAAGTGTCCCCAGAAACCCAGTGCCACCAGAGTTTAGATCCCTATAAAAGCCTGCAATGCTGTGCTCCTTGCCACTTTAGCCATCAGAAGCAGTTTCACTGGGTTCCCACTCAACAGCAATAAAAAGTGACTAGTTTCCCTACTCCACACCCTTTTCATTCATCCTGAGAACAGATATTTATGGAGTACCTATTATGTGTACAAGACAGCTACTTTATTCTTCCCTCCCTTTTGAAGACAAGTGAAACTCCTACTCCTAATTCTTCTACATTATAGAAGGGATGGGAGGGTTTGCTTTCTCTTATCTCTCAAGAACCCAATCACATTTAGTGGGTTCAGGATTGGTTCGTGGAGCATGGGAATAATATACAGGACACACACACAAAAAAGGTCTTGAGAGATGATGTCTTTTGGCTAGAACATGTTGGACTTGAGATGCTGATGGGAAAAGTGAGTGACTATACAAGAAGTATAAATATGGATCTAGAGTTCAGGAGAGAGATCTGGGCTAGATATACAGATAGGAGAGCAACCCACATATAAGTGGCAGTTGACATTATAAATAAGAGTTCACAGAAAGAATGCAGTTATATGAAAAGAAGATTGAGGGAAGAACCCCAAAACAGCAACATTTAAGGAGTGAGCAAAGAGAGAAATCAGAAAAGGGAGACTGGAGAGAACAGAAGAGTGTTGGAGATAGTTTCTTAATATGTCAAAACAGGAAGGAGCCCGGCTGGTGTAGCTCAGTGGATTGAGCACGGGCTGGGAACCAGAGGGTCCCGGTTCGATTCCCCGTTGGGGCACATGCCTGGGTTGCGGGCCAGGTCCCCAGTGAGGGCCATGTGAGAGGCAACCAAACATTGCTCTTTCTCCCTCCCTTCTCCTCTCTCTGAAAATAAATAAATAAAATCTTTAAAAAAAAAACAAAACAGGAAGGAGTGTTCAGGAATGTTAAATACTGCAGAAAAGTCTAATAAGATAAAGACTTAATGCCCTGGCTGGCGTGGCTCAGTCAGTTGGAGCATCGTCCCATAACTGAAAGGTTGTGGGTTTGATTCCTGGTCAGGCACACACCTAGGTTGTGGGTCCAATCCCCAGTCCAGGCATGTATGGGAGGCAACCAATCGATGTTTCTCTCTCACATCGATGTTTCTCTCTCCCTTCCTCCCTCTCTCTAAAAGCAATGAAAAAATGTCCTCATATGAGGATCAAATAAATTAATTAAGTTCAATTTAAAAAAAGGACTTAAAAGCAACACCAGGTTAGGTAGCTGTGAGCTCACTGATGACCTTCACAAAAGAGTTTTAATGAAATGACACAGAATTTCCTCAAATATATTCCTTGGAAAAATCAGTCTGACAGGATGCTTCTGCAATACAATTTCATGGTTAAATAAGTTTGTAATAATGCTGTGCATATTATACTCCCCTCTTTAAGAATCACCAGTTTAGGTATATTCAAGTATCTGACAAGTCTTATGAGAAAGCAATCTGTTGGTATTAAACTCTATTGGAACTCAGTGTTCCCCAAATTTTTTGACCATGAAACTCTTTATCACACAATAAAGAACCTATTAACAGTTCTAGAAATTGGAGTTTTGTGGAAAACAGATTATGGTGATAAAAAAAAAAGGTTATGTTGGTAGGAAACAGTGTCAGTGTTAAGAACACATGATCTAGAGTGAAACAGATTTAGATTTGAATCTGTTTCTATCTCTTACCGGCCAGGTGACCACAGAGAAGTTTCTATCTTTCTAAAGCTCAGTTTCTTAATCCTTAAAATAAGTCCCATAACATAAGCCCAATTCATAAAATTATTGTGAGGGATTCATTTGGGTAGTGCATGTAAAGCACTTACAGGAATATCAGTATTCAGTAAATGTGGTTGCTATGATGATGGTGGTAGTAGTTGATATTAAAAAGAAAACTGTGATGAAGGCACTAAAGTTTTCAATGAATGGCAGTTATGGAAAAGTTGGGATCCAACTGAAACAAGGAAGGTAGGTGTGAGAATAGGTTATGAGAAGATCTAGTAACAGCTTGGAAGTGGCAGAAGGAACCAAAGAAAACCAAACCCCACTCCTGACCCAGTAACACATGGACATAAAAACGGGCACAGTCTTCCCTGAAAAGGGCTTTAGGAAATGGCCAGGTTTCAGTCAGTACAGAATGCATCGGTCTGGTCCCAGATATCAGAGAGGGACTCAGCCATGTGCCAAAGAGCAGAAGGGGCCTGTTGGGTGCAGAGCTAGGGCACTCATCTGAGAGAGGTCTCTCTGGTTGACGCAGCAGTAATAGGGCCTGTTCTTGGGTAGGGCTTACCATGAAGGTTGAAGACGGATGCTAAAAGCTGTGGTTAAGAGAGGTCTGGAAGTATTCAGGCTTACTCTAGGATTTGCATTGCAACACTCTGGTAGTAGCAAAATATTAAAAACAACTTAAAGATCCATCTAGAGGACAGAGTATATAAATATAATACCTCCACAGAAAGAAATACTAGGCAGTTATTTAAAAAGAATGTAGTAGCTCTATTTGTACTCATAAGGAAAAAATCTCCAAAATACAGCAGTAAATGAAAAGAGGAAAAGGGCAACGTGTGTAGTATAAACATGCATGCAGCGAGCACACACATGCTTGTAAAGGCACCTTTTATCTCTGGACCGATTCACAAGACACAGGTAACAACAAAATGGGGAGACAGGGACTAGAGGCCTGGAAGTCTAACGTCAGAGGAAACTTTGCATTATACATATCCTGTTTGCATAATTTTGTATTTTTACACTGATTACTTATTCAAAACATTCTTTAGGTGTTTTTGTTTTTAAGTGTTAGGGAGAGGGCTGAAAGATTATGAGAAAAAGGAGGGATAATGGGTGCTCTCCAGTGAGAGCAAAGAGTTGAGGGAGTGGAAGTTAAGATAGGCAGCCATGGGTCAGAACAAAAACCTGGAGTTGAAATTTCAGAAGGAGTCCTTTCCCGGTGCAAGTAATTTTAAGAGACAGGGTAATCAAGGGCCCTCGCCTTCAGCCTCATCATTTTTTCACAAAGAGAATCCCTTTTTCAGGGAATCAATTAAACCATGAGAAGGAAGTCTCTTTGCTTGGGAGTTATAAGTAAGAACAGAACTTTGCAGGAGAGGGACAATTCATTTTCTACCTTAATGATCTTCCCTGAGAAAATGCTGATCTGCCTCTCAGGCTGACCAGGTGCAATTTTGGATCTCCTGGGATTGCTCCATTTACACACGGCCCTTCGAATCTATTTGCTCAGTTCTATCTCTGCTTACTAAGCCTCTCCTTCCTCAGCTTTCTTTAGCAACCTAAGAGCTTCTGTCAAGGCTTCCTCACGACCTACCTCCATGCCTTCTCCTTCACTGTCCCTTCCACCTGGAACACCCACCCACCTGCTGCCACCGCAGTCTCTGTTTCTAGAGCTAGAAGTCTCACCTCCTCCCCCAGATTCTTCTGCAGCTAAGCCAAATAAGGTACAAAATCATATCCATTCCACCCACACTCCCAACATTACTGCTTCATCAGCATTAGCAATATCACGAAACACTTATTAAGCATATACAGCCAGGTACTCAGCCAGCCCAGATACAGAGATGACCTCTATGATCTCTTCCCTCAAGTTGCTAACACTCTCACAGGAATTGCATAAGGGCAGCTGGGTTCCTATGGTAGTTCCTCAGAGTCTACTGTGTCAACTAAAGACAAATATACATCTTATAAATTTACAGGAAATATTCAAGTTACAAATAATCAAGGAAATGTAAATTAAAACAGGGATACCATTCTTCTGCCAAATTGACAAAAATTTTCTAAAATGATAATACTTAATGTTGGTGTGACCTATTCAAATATGTACTCAAAGCACAAATTGGAAACATTTTCTGAAAATGCATGTACAAGTTTATCAGAAGCCTTTAAAAGGTACATACTCTTTTTTTTAGGGGGTTTATAAATTTTGTACTTTTCTTTCCATGTATATTTTTAAATTATTATTATTTTATTGTTGTTCAAGTACCATTGTCTCCATTCCCCACCCCACCCCCCACTTACTCTCCCCCACCCCAGCCATTCCCACATCCCGCCCTCGATCCTACCCCCTTTGGCTTTGTTCATGTGTCCTTTATACATGCTCCTTGAGAGTGTTATGCTAACTGAAATAAGCCAGGCGGCGAAAGACAAATACCGTATGATCTCACCTATAAGTGGAACCTAATCAACAAAAGGTATAGTCTTTAACTCAGTAATTTATCTGACTGTATTTTGAGAAAACTAGGTTAAATAAATACTCAGAAATGAAAACAAACTTCACATAATGATGTTCACAACGGCATTATTTATTTTAGTAAAGAAACAAGAGAAATTGTATGGAACATCTACATAATGCAATAGTATTAATCTATGAATAATCACTAAATCATGTTGTTTTTTTGTTTTTTTGTTTTTTTAAGATTTTATTTATTTTAGCCCTGGCTGGTGTAGCTCAGTGGATTGAGCGCGGGCTGGGAACCAGAGGGTCCCGGTTCGATTCCCCGTCGGGGCACATGCCTGGGTTGCGGGCCAGGTCCCCAGTGAGGGCCATGTGAGAGGCAACCATACATTGCTGTTTCTCTCCCTCTCTGTCTCCCTCCCTTCTCCTCTCTCTAAAATAAATAAAATCTTTTTTTTTTTTAAGATTTTATTTATTTATTTCAGAGAGAGGGGAAGGGAGGGAGACAGGGAGAGAAACAGCAATGTATGGTTGCCTCTCACATGGCCCTCACTGGGGACCTGGCCCGCAACCCAGGCATGTGCCCCGACGGGGAATCGAACCGGGACCCTCTGGTTCCCAGCCCGCGCTCAATCCACTGAGCTACACCAGCCAGGGCTAAATCATGTTTTTAAAACTATTTAATAAACCAGATTAAATCTCACAAAAACAATCTAAAAGAGAAAAACTTTAAATTCACGCATAATATGGTCCAGATTCAGGAACTTCATATTAATGTACATGAAAATAATATTAAAAATCATAGCTAACTTAATAGTTAATATTGTACTGTTATTGGGTGCTAGGCTTTGGGAAAATAAAAATAGGAATAATTAAGAGAACTACAGGGAGATGTCTGTGGAAATGATGATAGGCTTTTAAGACTAGTTAAGCATCCATAAAATGCTGGCTAAACAATCTGCTAGGTTCTGCATTGGGCTCTAGAACACCAGCAATAAAAAGCATAGCCCCCTCTTCCCTCCTTCCTCCCTCCCTTCCCTCCTTCCTTCCTCCCTCCCTCCTTCCTTCATCCCTCCTGACCTTCATCCTACCTCCCTTCTTTCCTTCCTCTCTCCCTTCCTTCCTTCCCTCCTTCCTCCCTTCCTTCTCCCATCCACTCAAAAGAAAAAAAAAAGCATAGCCCCAACATTCAAGGATCTTATAAATCCGCAGAGAAATGAGATGTAACAACAAACAAGTAACTCCATTACATCACGGTAAATGCTAATCTAGGAAAAGTATAAACTGAGCCACCCTCCCTCCACTGGAGCCCAGTGTAAGTGGCTGCCAACAAAATTTTGTGTTGGCCCTTTAAGAAGGTGCCTATGTCTCTAGAAGACTCTCATCTCTCCATGGTGGACAGAAACCCTGCTGCTTTCCACAGCCAGGTGTTATGTGCACCTCTTCCCAGCTCTGGTGCTCTGGGTTGGTGAGCCCAGCTTTGGGTTTAGACCCTATGCTTCTCAGGAGGAACCCCCACAACTGAGATATCCCTCTGCTGCCCTCTGGTTTTCACTTTTTAAATCATCATTTTAATAGATAATTTATAATCCTAAAAGAAAGGGTACTATTATCCTCTCCATTTTCTGGAGTAGGAAAACATGGTTCATTAAGGTTAAAAAACTTTCTCACAATGATGTGCTGAGAAAAAATACTGAACACTCATATCTCAGGTCAGAGTTAATTTCCCTAAGACAATGAAAAGCTCCTGGGAATTGAAAGCTCAGTAGAAAAAAATGGGCAAAAAAATATGAACAGACTGTTCACAGAAAAGTAAATACTAACAGCCTTTACTTATATGAAAACATGCTTAACTCTACTGATAATAAAATATGTAAATCTGAAATCTACTGAGACACCATTGTCTTGCAGACTAGCGAAAATCCAAGTTTGACAAGTCGTTCTATTGGTTCAGTTTGGGAAGGAAAAAGCACCCTCCTGACATTACTAGTAGGAGTATAAATTGGTACAATCTCTGTTGAAGGCAGACATCCTTTTAGATAGTCACTGAAGCTGTTCACAAATCCTTCCCTATCTCTTTCATGGAATAAGTACTACTCACCTGAAGTTAGATGAGGCTATATGATTTGCTTTAGCCAGTGAAGTGTGAGCAAAAGTAACATATTGTATCTTCTGTGCAGGAGTCTTAAGAGCCAGAGTATAATTTGCTATGTTCTCTTTCATTTATTATCTTCTCTTTCTCTCTACCACCAAAACTGGGAATGTTCTAGGTGCAGGCTATGCCATCAGGCTGATTGCAGAGAAAAGACAACTTAAAGCAGAACTCCTGAACATGTAGAATGACAAGGCACGTGAACAAAATAAACCTTTGTTCTCTTAAGCCACTGACAAATGGAGGGCAATCTGGCAATATTTATCAAAATTACAAATGCATATCCTCTCAGAAATGCATACAGGCAAAATAACATGTAAAAGGTACTCATCTAGAATATGATTCGTTATAGCGAATGACTGGAGACAACCAAATGAACATCAACAGAGACTAAATGCTTGCAGTACAGCAGAATATCATGAAGCTGTTAAAAAGAAAAATACTCTTAGAGCTAACATGGAAGACTCTCTAAGTAAAAGAGGGAAGATGTCCTTAGTGTATATAATATACCATCTTTTATTTTAAAAAATAGGGATGAAGATTAGAATGTATACTCATATTTGCTTGTACGTGCATAAAGAAATTCTAGAATAATAAGACGAACAAAAATTATTACCTTTGGGAAGAGCATGAAGGGGTGGCTAGATGGAACTTACAACCACTCAGAAAAAGCCCTTTTTGTCACACTTCTTATTGTCTCAAAACCTCAAACAATCTGTCAGCAAATCTCATCTGGAGTATAAATGGTGTACTTCTGCTTCTATCTTAAACTGTTATCAAATCCTTCTTTGAACTTTGGCTTGTCTTTCTTCTTCTGCTCACACTCTATCAGCTTCTACTTATATTACATGTGTTAAGAATATACTTATAATTGTTCCCTTATTCAATTAAGTGGCAATGGTTCTTAATCACTCCTAAATGAACCATGCTTTTTTTGTAAACGATTCCAAGCTTTAGCAACTGTTCTCAGCTATTCTTTTTGAGACACTCTGAACTGCCTCTTAAAAAGAAAAAGTCATGACAGCTTCTGCTCCAATATATATTCTTGTTTTTCTCATTCAAGACTGTTCTTCTACGTGAAGATTATTTACTTTACTTTCCTGTATAATAAGAATTACGAGACTTCTGAAAAATTAGAAATAAAGTATTAATAAGTATTATGACACTGACTCCCTAAATGTTCGCTCTAAATGTTTACCTCATGTCAGTCTAGATCAACAGACTCTCAATGGGGATGATAAGCAGCCCTTTTTGGTAGAAATCTTTTTAGCATATATCTCTCAATATTTGTATATTCATTTAAAGATTATATACATGTATAATTGTATTGATCTGTTTGTTACATTATAAAAATTAAATGTAAAAGCATAGAAAGTTAACATTTGTTAATGATACAAAAATATTTTTGCTGTCACTATACTGTTAGCAGCACTAATAATATTTTTAGTGAAAGCAATGTGATATGATAGGCTTCATTCTTTTTGAAACCTTAGTTTAACATTTTGTTATAGAATGGTTTGAAGGTCTAGTTCCACATTCGATTATTTCAATATTTAGTTTTCATAGCTAAAAAAGATACTGATAAATCATTCAACTGAAAATTGTAAAACCGTTTCCTACATACCAATTATTCAAAGATTTTGTTGGAATTTGGAATTTGGCTAAATTTTCAACTTCTCTGATGTCTTACAAAATAGAAACATTTTTATATTTTCAGCAAATAAGTTCACACCTCACTGAAATTTTCATTAGAAAGATTTTTAATATGTTAACAGCCTCTTTCAAAGATTTTAGAGCCTGCAGTTACAACTTTTTGTAGGTAACACTCAATGTTTCTAATAACAAAAGAACACACACACACACACACACACACACACACATCAAAGGAAGCATTTTCAAACGTATGTATTGAAAATGCTTTCTCCAAATCAACTACTTTTTCAATCATTTAAAAAAACATTATCTTTTTGCTGAAGGGTCAAATTAACAGTGCTTGTACAAAGCACTAGGACAATTTGAGCATCAAAATAAATAATAAGAGATTATAATTCATGTAATAAATTAGGAATCCCTGAGTCCATACTGATATAAATTGATGGGGGAAAAGGGAAATCTCTTTCTTATACTAGAATGCCAATTAGTTAATGTAGAAAGGATAACAGAAATAGAAAATGACCATTTGGCAACCACCATTAGTGGTGGCAAATTCAGACAGAAGTCATCAATGAATACTTAGCTGGCAGGTGGAGGTTTGATGAGGAACAAGATATGGGCACAGTTTCAGAGTACTGGACCACACAGCACTTCTGAATTACAAAAGGAAAAATGGTGCCTTGACAGTGAAGAGACCTGGCCAATACAAACTTAACTGAGTGATTAAAGTTACTATTGGAAGGGCCAGGACAGGTTGACATCATGTACTTTTTGAAGCAATTCATAAAAGGAGCTCGGCATCACTTTTGATTAATTCCTGCCAAGACAGCCTAGTCTGTGTGGGGACGTGGGGAAACACTGGATGGACCCAAAATGAAGAACACACTACAAAATGAAAAGCCTGTGCCATCTTTTGAAGATGAAAAAGACTGAGAAAGGGTTCCAGATTAAAGGAGACCAAAGAGACATGACTACTAAATGCAACGTGTCAGCGTGGATTGGATCCTGGACCAGAAAAGAGACAAGACATTTTGGGATGGCTGGCAAAATTTGCATGGGGTCTTGATGATAGTGTTGTCATTGCTGAGTTCCTGATTTGGATGGTTATATTGTGCTTACATAGCAGAGTAGCCTTGTTTTGGGGAAAATACAAATAGGAGCATTTAGGAGTGATGGAACATCATACCTGCAACTTTCTCTCAAATGGTTTAGAAAAAGATTAATCATGATGGATGGAGAACAATGAGGCAAATGTAAAATGTCAACAATTGGGGCATCTTGGCGAGAAGGATATGGGAGATCTTTATCCAACTCTTTGAGCCACTTTTCCCTAAGTTTGAAAAAAATTTAAGGGTGTTTACGCATGTGAGCATGCTTGAATTTTAATATCTGTCAGGTATGATGCTGACAGCCACTTGTCATTTAAATACATCTTTTCTGCCTGAAGACTACCTACTGACACATAGATATAAACATTTCAAACTTACACCACTAAAAATAAAAAATAAAAATTTATTTTTACTTCGTTACATTGTTTCTGATCTTACTGTGTTGATGCCTTGGGCCTTAAATTAGGGAGACCCATAGAAATTTCTGAGCACTGTGTACAATTTCTAGCTCTGTGCAGGCCAGCTAATGCTTCTTGAACTGGCTGGCCAAGGGCAACAACAACTGACCCTAAGAGGCCTTGAAATAGTCCCCTTCGTAAATTCAAAATAAAATGGTCTCAAGGTGATTATGGTACTAAAAATAGCTTTTCACTCAATCTTCAGACTCTTAACACACTAGTTCTAGTTGCTCTCCATTAATTAGTATAGAAAGAAGATGACGGCCACCCTCCCATCTCTTAAGGCTCTTGCTTACTTGTCACGCATCCCAGATGCACACTAAGAAGATGACTAATCACTGACTGCTTCTTCGGTACCATATGTCTCCCAATTTCAAATGAAAAATGGTCCCAACTAGGATTAGAACAATAGATTTCCTACCTCTTGCAGCTGGAGTCGAACCTTGGTAACCGCTCGGATCCAGTGTGCTCTGGCATGCGAAAATGGTGAAGACGCATTCTCGTCAGGAAAACTAGTAAAGAAAAGAATGTTCCTTTAAAATAGTCTGGCCAAAATGGTGATGGAAGGAGACTTGATTTGGGGTGGTGAACACACAGTACAATATTCAGATGATGTATTGTACACCTAAAACTTATATAATTTTATTAGCCAATATCACCCTATACATTCAATAAAAAAGAAAAAAATAGCCCAGGCCACAAGGTAACAGTGCTCAGTGTCACACTGCTAAATATCTAAAATAAAATTATCTATATTTATGCCTATACTTGTTTAGTGATTCAGGCCACTCAAACAGCATGGTCCTGAATGTCCAATGTGAAAAAGTTCCTCTCTGAAATGAAAATTCCTTTGAGCTTTTCATCTGTTCCCCCTCATCCTTCCTCCTTTTTCACTCACCCAATGAGGCAGCTCAGGGATCATGATACTAGCAGCAATGACAAAGGCCCTGAGTAAATGTCTAGAATTAAAACTATGCAGAGAGGTGTGGAATAACTCTCATCCACCTCTCAGGACCACCAGTCTCCCTTGGGGGTTCTACATAGAATCCTTAGGGCAGAATTTTGTTTGTGAAAACCCTTTCTGCTCCCCTAAGTATTTTGGAAGGTTTACTGATTCCTAGAGTACACCATAAGTGCTAAGAAAAAAAGCACAGCCCTTTTTCTGCCATGGTCTTATTCCTTGTGCTGCCTTAGAAACACCCTCTGTGAAATGAACAATAAGTATAACAAAGTAGCTTTGAGACAGAAATATTACTCTGTGTCATCATCCAGGTACTTGACTGTGGAATAGTGGTTGATTTTTGGTGATAATGCTTCTCCTGTCTCACTCTGTGGTTTACTGCCAAGGCAGCAAACAAGAATCTACTATCTAGACATGTAAAATATACACGCTGGGCTCTAATGCCACCTAAATGAGTCAATTGTTCTAAAAAAATTGTAGGCCCTTCTAGCCAAGTAGAACTAGACTTCACTTGCACAGCTAGGATCTGAGAGGACACAGCCAGTAGAGGACAAATACTCATGCTGGTCACTTCTGCGGCTCTACCAAGAACTATCTACCCAGACAACAGCATCTGCCAAGCTTAAAGTCTACAAAGAGCCATTGTTCAGTGCGTTGTCAACCCAGAAAAAAAGCTGGTCCAGCGCTCAGTTTCCCAGATGTTTCCTCTATTAGATGAGCCACCAGAAATGACTGAAGATGAGGAAAAAGGAGAAGAGAAAATACGTTTATACCTTCAGTGGTAGAGTCGACACACCAACCATTCTCTAACTTTCACCTCGTAATCAGCATTCATGGCGCTGATCTTTCAGTGACAGGCTTTAGTATTAGCCCTTGATATTTGAAAATCTAAGTCACACCTTCCTGTTATCACTCTACCGAAGCGGTTTCCAACCAGGGCAGGGAAAGCTGGTAGTATCAGGGACATTTTCGGTTGGCACACTGAGAGTTGCTCCTGGCTGCTCGTGTGTACAGAGAAGGGACGCCACTAAACATCCTACAATATGCACAATCGCTCCCAAAACAAAGAGTTAATGGCCCCAAACGTCAATAATGCCAAGACTGAGAAACCCTGCTCTGCCCCAAATTATCAGCAACATTACTGACCAGTTTAGCTCAATAATAACACTCAAATTCTGTACTAAGCTTCATTATAAGACTGTTAAAAGATGCATTCAAAAGTTTTCTAATGGGTACTGATTGCCAGATATACTGCTAGGCCCTGGGAGGCAGAAGGGGCTTAGATCTGGCTTCTATACCCATTCTATTTCGACTCTGTCCTGGCTTTCTCAGCCAGGGAAAAACAACACAAAACAAAAAGCAATTTTCACAAAAGAATTGTGAAAGACAAATACCATATGATCTCACCTATAAGTGGAACCTAATCAACAAAACAAACAAGCAAGTAAAATATAGGCTGGCTTGCAATGTTTCTGGTTAGAGACACTGAAATAAAGAACAAACTGAGTAACCAGAGAGGAGAGGGGAGAGGGATAATGGGGGAAAATAGAGGAAGAGCCATCAAGGAACAGGTATAAAGGACACATTGACAAATTCAAAGGGGTTAGGTTCAAGGGTAGGAGGCAGAGATGGGTAGAGCAGGGCGGAGCATGGTGGGGTGAAAATGGGGACAACTGTACTTGAACAATAAAAAAATAGAAAGAAAGAAAAAGAAAGAAAGAGAATTTTAAACATTAATATGCTGGGAAGCCACTTCATTAAGCAGCTCCTTTGAATGAAATAAGCTGCAGAGTTCAGGTCAGTTCCAGACTTGGAGGCTGCCATATATGGGGTCAATTAGTAAGCCAAGAACTGCAGACTCAAGAAAGTCTGGTACACTGTAGCTATCTATACAGAACCCAAGAATTCTTCAGAGATCCTCAAAATATCTTGGGTCCTGGCTGGTTTGGCTTAGTGGATTGAGCACCGGCCTGCAAACCAAAAAATCACTGGTTCAATTCCCTTTCAGGGCTATGCCTGGGTTGCAGGCCAGGTCCCCAGTTGGGGGAGTGTGAGAGGCAACTGACCGAAGTTTTTCTCACAAACTGATGTTTCTCTTCCGCTCTTTCTCCCTCTTTTCTCCTCTCCCTGAAAATAAATAAATAAAATCTTGAAAAATATATATTGGGACTTAAACCAAAAATCAGAGGAAGCAATGTAGAGCTATGCCTCAGTACCCTGATCATCGCCAAACCCAGCCCAAACCCAGCTGTAAGGAAACAAATGAAAAGCACCCAGCAATATAACAGGAAAGGTATGAGGAAACGACGTGAGCTCCTCAAGGCTTCCATCGCTTACCTCTCCTGGGGGCCTGGGACATGGTCTTTGTGTAGCACCAGATCTGGGGTAGGACAGGCTGTGACATCTTCTGTCTTCTCCTTGGATTCACATGCTCTCCCCTTCTCTTCTTCACCTGTCACTTCTGAGGCTTTAACTTGTTCTCTAAAACCCACTTGGCCATCTTTTGAGAAGCTACCAGAGCTGTGGCAGGAATGAATGGAGTCCCTCTCCCGACGATCATCATCTTGTTCATTACACTGATCTAGTTCACTCAGCTGAGAGCTTCCTTGGCTCACATTGCAGGAGGAGCCATACCTACTACTGCTGGTAGGGCTGTGAGAAGGAGAAGAAGACAGATGAGTAAATAAATGGACACTAAGGACCAGGGCAAATGTAATGGATGAATCCAGAAAATAATGAATCACAGACAGGACATTCCTGGGAAAAGAGGGCCCGACTTTACAATCTAGAACTAGTCTCTACTCAGCAGTCATAACAGGGAAAAAACACGTGCTGCTTTCCCAAACAGTGCTCAACCTCAACCCTGTAAAACTGACTTTGAAGAATATTTTATCTTAATGTGATATTTGTAAGTAGATAAAGAATTATTTAAAGTCTAAAATTATTAAGTCTAAAATCCTTTACTCAGACTTCTAAAGAAACTTGTCCAGTGGCTGTGATTAGTTTTCTAATTTCCACATAATAAAATGGATAAACTCTACTCCCTTTTGCTATTATTTGTTAACTTGAGGTCTCCTTTTCTTACTCTACAATTGTAAATGTGCATACCTATCCCATAAGGATGAGCAAAGGACAGTGGACATGTTCCTTCAATTATCTCTCGGCCATCTGCACAATGAGGTAATGGAAGCCACTGTCATGTGCAGGTAATGGAGGTAAGGATCAAGAAATTCCTCAGGGGATCTCATCAACCATTGACCTCATGAATGTTACAGTGATATCCCTGGCAGCACAGGGAATGTTCCAAAGATAAATTTGCCCATCTGTAACTGAGTTGGTCTAGGGACATAGCTCAGTTTTGGATAGAGTGGACAAAGTTCAACTCTAGGATCTGGGTCAGGGCCATAATAATGAACTTCTCCACCTGATGAGAGGCCAGCCCAACCCTCTCTCAGTCAACTGAATTCCCATACCCAGAAAGGAAATTTGTTCCCCTGCTATGAGAGATAGCAGCTGTAGCAGAGAAAGTGGTAATGAATTGTGGCCAGAAAGAAGAGCAGTATCCAGAAGTTACTCCCTTCAGCCATATACTGAACCTAAGAAATTCTGACCTATTCAAGATAGAGGGACTTGGTGACGAGCTACAAGACCTATCCCAGCACATTTGGATAGTTCTATCCCAAGTCAGGGGTCCTCATTTTACTTTTGGTATCTGGCTGGAAAGCCTCCATACAAAAAGATAAGGAATTTCCTTGCCACGGGGTCAAGCCTTTAACTAAAGGGCTTATGTTTATTCTTGGCCAAATGAAGATAAATGGTTGTTTTCCAATGATATTTTCCCTATGGTTCCTCCCAACTACCTGGTATTTTCAGGCTGATTTCTGATCCTTCATCCCATGGGAACAGGACAGACACCAGGTTACTGTTCTGAGTAGTTCCCAACACCTACCTCCATCCCCCACACATACCTCTAAAGCCCCTGACTGGCCCCTTTAAACAGTTTTGGGCCAGAGATCAAGGCATCATTCTTAAATTGCACTGTATGGTGCTTCTTCTTAGCAGAAATAATAGGACCCTTTGCAAATAGACCCTGAACAATGGTCTGGACTGAAGAACTACAGCAAACATTAGCGCCAAGCTTCTACAAGTCTTTACTCAAAGCACTTATCAGACAGCAGTCTCAAGGACAGTAAAAGGCAGAGACTACAGGAAGTTATGCAAATTCAGTGGAATGGGATATAGAATATAGATTCTCCTAAGCCATCCTTTGCACTTTGTATTTTACTTAATATCCTCATTACCACTGGAGAAAGCATCTTAGAAGACTTAGAAAGACAAAGCAAATAGTCCCTCCCCAGCTACTGCAGTCATTAAGTACTGCAGGCCCAAGGAAGCATCCTAGCCCATCATGTGATCGTAATTAACATATGCTACTCAACTACTTGCTGCCTCTTCCTACCCTCCCTTCTCCATCCCACATTATATAAGGCAGAGAAAATCAAAGTGAGTAAATCTTAGGGCCTAGCCTTTCCTTTAAGCAGGAAGCTCCTTCTTCCAATAAACAAATTAAATTTGGCAATAGAGAGAAGGGAGAGGATGAAAAGACCCACACACTATTTCTTGTTACTTAACCTCTAATTAACACGAAGCTCAGGTACTAAGAAAGACACAGAAAGGATAAAAAGCAGGCTATGACTAATCTACCACTAAGTCACTGCATCATAAATGGTCAATTCCTTAAAATCATTTATGATGCTTTAGTTGAGAACCGGCCTTTTGTTGGTCTTTAGTTCTTTCATGTCATGCAGAGTAACTGGAAGCTGCACATTCAAAACAGAGTCAGTGCTAGCAGGCATTGCCTTCTCTTCTTGTGTTTCTGATTGGTGAAGTAGCTCAGAAACAGCGCAGTGCTCTTTCTCATGATTCCCTGAAGGGCTGGTGAGGCCAGAGAGGTTGCCTTTAGTACCCCAGTCTTCTCCAGATGCTGGGATTTCCTGTTGGCTTTCCATTTCTCCAGACCCTGAAAGTCCATGAGTACATATTCCTGGTTTGGCCTCCAGCTGCTCAGAGGTCACAGCAAGCTGGGTAGAGACCTTAGCTGGCTCAGCACTGGACCCAGACATTTGAGAAGACTCCAAGGCTTTGTCAGCTTCATTGGAACTAAGGTCCTGATCACTGCTGATAACCCAAACTGGAGAGGATTCTGTAGACATTTGTTCAGGGTCCCCTTTGCTCTCTTTTGGCCATGGGAATAAAAGATCCAGTTTCTTTCCAAACCTTAGTTTGGGATCACTTACCACCACCCTCCCTTTCCCCTCATTACCTCCCTCAAACAGAGTTGACAACTTTTTAAAACCAGACATTAAACCAGTCTCTGCTGCCCTATTGCCAGAGGAGGAAGATGAGGAAAAGAAAGAGCTCAGTGGTTTCCTATAGTCAGTAGCAGAGGATGGGAAATGGAGCTTCGGCCAATTGGTCATGTTTGGGATCTCAAAACGTGGTCTTGGCTGCTCTGTTTCCTGGAGAGTTGCAGTTGGATCTTTCTGGGCATCGAGTGTACCATAACTTTTTTTGGCACAAAGCACAGGTTCCTCTAGCAAAGGGCAAGAAAGAGACCCCTGGGTTTCCAGTGTGGCACTATGGCCAACTGAACTTGTCCCATTGAACAGTGTAGTAGTGTTAGTTTCTAGTGAATTGGTTGCCTGTAGCTCTAAGATGTCTTGCTTTGTAGAGGCAGACTGCATAGCTGGCTCTGGCTCAAGAGGAAGAGGTGGCTGAACTGGAGGTGGAAGCTCTTTGGCGATCCAGAGAGGATCTGTATGCAACTGTGTTGTCAATGAGATATGCTCTGCTTCGAATGATGCCTCTGTGTCTGTGCCCTGCAATATCCCCATGTCTCCTTCATCACTCAGAGATAATACCCCTTGCCCAGTATCGTCCCCTGAGACAGAAGATGCAGCCCCAATTGTTTCAAAACCCTGACATTCTGGAATATTGTCAGGAACATCATTTTCCATTTCAGCCATTAGTTTTAGATCATCGGTCAAGGTCTTGTCAGGAATATTACTGTTTTCCATTTCAGTTGTTAGGTTGGGATCATCTGTCAAGGTCTCTGAGTCCAACTTTGCACTAACCACATTCATTCTACAGTCACTGAGAGTAGATTCTGAATTGATTGATTCAGAAGCAGAATCTCTCCACAAATTTTCTGGAGGTACAAATCCTACAGCATCTCTGGAACTAACATTCTGAAGCCGTGCAGTAGCTGGGATAGATGGTTCTTTTTTGTATGTCTCTGGTTTGGGACTTTTGAAAATTCCAAATAACTCATTTTTGAGTGGCTGAGATGATGCACCAGAAGCCAGAGAGAAAAAGTTTCTCTTTGGAGGTTTAGGAGAAGAAAAAAATCCAGAGAAAGTTTTGGGAGGTTCAATTAAGCTCCCAGAGAAAGATTTCACTTTGGTCACAAACCCTGAAAACATTTCTACTGAAGAATCCAACACTGATTTGTCTTTCTCTTTATCTGTGTCTTGGCTCTGGAGATGCCCTGCACACCCTTTCTCCACAGAGCTTGAAGAGGTTGGCTCCAGGATCTGTGTTAAGATCTCAACAGGGGCCTTTTCTAATGGCAAGTTCAATGGATCTCTAGAAATTCTTTCATTTTTGTGATGGTTAGTACAAGTGTCTAAATTGTTGAGATTTTCAATCAAATGGCTATCATGTGAAAAAGACTTGGCCAGCAAGCCTCTAGGGAATGCTTCCTGTATGAAATCATCTTCTTCATGAGAAGCTACCCCAAGGGTCTCTGGACCAATGAGCAGTGTTTCAGTCTGTGCCTGAAATCCTGGCGAATGAGGAGCATTGTCTTTTTGCAATCGACTCATCTGGAAATCTGGTAAAGACATCTCAGGTCTATTATTGGACTCTAGTTTCCCCTGATAGGCCTCCCCTACATTGAGCTCATTTTCAAGGAAGGTAACCTCAGTAGTGTTGCTAATGGAAACACAAGGAGCCATTTGATGTTCATGAACTACCTCCTGGACTATGCTATCTCTATTGTCACAGGGACTTTCAGGCATTGTGCCACGCATGTCTACCAAAACACTTGGCTTCTTACAGGGCTGGGAAGTCACTGGAGTAACAGTTGAAAGGCTATGCTTTCCCCCAGGAGTCTTCTGTTGTTCATCCAAAAAGGACAAGCTGAAGAAACTAAAAGAGCTATTATGAGAGGCATCTTTCTTGATGTCTGAATTAGTAGTGGAAAAAAAGGAAGGAAGTGTGAATAGCCCTTCTGCTTGAGATTTGGTTCTTGGTAGAATAGCCGAGGCTCTGTTCTCAGATTTCTCAGATCCAGTCAGGAAAGAAAATATACTCTTTATGGTTGGCAACTCTGGTTGGGATGGAGATGTTGTAGCAGCTGAAAAGCTCAAGTCTTTGTCAGAAAAATGACCTTGTTCTTTTGAAGCTTTTCTGCTCAGAATATCAAAAGATATTTTATTACTTCCTGAAACTTCTGTCACTGTAGACACACCACTAGTTTCTATTGAATCTCCTGATGACTCTTTGAGACAGTTTTTTGAGAAAGATGGATTTGGTGACTGCTGGATTAGGTGGTCTCTGGAGGGTACCTCTTTTTCAGTCAAATTATTACCCTGGATCTCCTTAGTTGATGGTTCTTTTAGTCCATTGTCATCAATAGTAGTCTGTTTATTCAGACTTCTAACTCGAATCTTCCCTTTAGAGGAAATTGGTGCAACAGGAAAGTTCCCAACATCCTGGCTAGTTAGTTTTGTGGGATTAGGACTTGACTTTACCTCATCCTTATTAGTCATTAAAGAAACAGACATATTTTCAGTTGTCTGTGTAGGAGATACATTGGTTTTAAAGAAATCTCCCAGAGTACCAAAAAAATTTGAAACACCAGAAGATCCATTCTTTTCCTGAGATGTTATCTTTTTATTTTTATCACCACTCTTTTCTACGTTTGGTGCTTCTTCTTTATTCACCTGGGTTTTAAAAAGGTTCAAAAATCCAGATGCCTGATTTTCATTTGCTGTTGGACTTACTGAAAAGTCATCTCCCCGACCAAAGAGTTTCAATGCACTTTTAAATAATGTCCTCTCAGACTCTTTGGAAGACTGGTCCTGGGGAAACTCACAATTCTTGTGTTCATCCCTACTAATCTGTGATGAAAGAGGAACTGAAGTAGAGTCAGATGTGATTATTTCATCATCTTCTTTACCTAATTTAACCTGAGGAGTTGTTTGGCTTACCTGGAAAACAGATTTCAACAAACTTTGTTTTTTCACATGAGTCCTTTTATCTAAAGGGAAATCGTGCTTCATATTTTCAGTAAATTCCAGTTGTTGAACATTAGATACTATTTGTTTCTCTGAATCCTTCTTAAGAAGATTTTCCTCCTCATTTTTGGATTTGCTCTCTGATTGCTTACTCAAGATTAATGACTGAAGATCATCATTTGTAAGCACTGCTAAGTTAGACTGCTGATCCTCTTTCTGCAGGGCCAAAGACTCTAAGGATTCATTCTTTTCAAAATTCAAAGAACTTCCAACCAAAGCACCTAAAGCAGAAAATAATGAAGTCACTTTGTTTAACGATGACATCTCTTCTGTTTGCTGTGGGCTGTTGGTCATATTCTCAGGATGAACCAAAGTGGCACTTTCTTGAGAAGACTGAAGCCAGTGAAAACTGGAAAGGCGAGATAATGAATCCTTAGCTAGAGCCTGGTTCTTATCTCCTTCGTTAATTTGATTTTTACTTAAGACATGATCACCAATACTTTGGGGTTGACTTCTGAGATCCAATGTATATTCAAAGTCTTCAGAACCACACAGCCTTTCTTCAAAATATCCAAAATCTTCTTCAAATTTTTGAGAATTATAGACTGAAAAATCTAATGGTTGATTCCTTTGGCCATAACTTGACTCTTCATGTACTTGTGAAAAAGCTCCTAAATTTAGATACATTGGTCCCTCACTTCTTGGCAAAACTATAGATAAATCAAGAGGGTCCTCAATAGGTTCTTCTTCAACATACCACAATAACTTATCTTCCTGGTCTAATACTCTAAAACTACAGGGAGAAATAAGGCTGTCATCCAATATAATACTTGATAGATTATTTGTCTGCAAATCACTATTCAAATACTCTTGATAAGAATAATCAGGTATAAATAAATATGCATATTGCCCAGTAGAATCAGTGAGGAGAGAATAGATATATTGACCATCATGGAACACATAATATCCATAGTCTCCATCCTCTGATGGCCACCACACTCCATTTTCAAGACATGACAACCATTCCTGATGTTCATAACCAATACTTGAAAAAACAAAGTTTTCATCCGTTGTTAATGATTCTTGATCAACCACGGGGTATGTAGTCTTTTCATGACCTGAAGAACAACTTAAGTCAATGGGCAATTCTTCCAGTGAATTCTTAGTCTCATTAATTGAAAGATGACAAGAATTTCCATATAATGAGTTAGCTGCCCACATATCACGTATTAATAAGTAATCTTCATTAAATGTAAACTGATTGAATGATTCATATGGTAAGTCACACCAAATGACACTGTTTGAATTTGTTCTCCACTCCAAGATGTTTGCATTTTGATCTTTTTGGCAAAAATTTATTCCTGAGTTTTCTGAGTCAGGCCACAAAAAAACATCAGCTGATGGAAATGTATTTTGATTCAACATATAATAAGCTGGCTGAAGTATTCTTGAATTTTTAGAGAAATCTCTTCTATCATAGTCCCATTCATAACACAAAGGATTGTTCATCTCTTCAAAAGCCTGAGAGTGATGTGATTTATTAAGAATGTTAGTACTCAGTATAGATGAATTTAACTTATTTAAATTTTCACATAGGCTTGCTTCAAGAATATGGTGTGGTGTTGGCTTCTTCAGCAAAGATTTCTCTACGAGGTCCTGCTTAGTGCTTAATGCACAGTGAAGTACACTGTTCTCAGGAGAGGGGAAATGCTTTTCACTGTGCTGGGTTTTCCATGCAGAAGAGCAATGATGATTATCAGCCCAAGCATCAGCTAATGGTACATTTTCTTCAGGTAAAGATAAGAAGCTTTTTATGAAGCCAGAAGTTTCTTGTTTTTCAACATGGTCCCTCTGGTTCTCAGAAGTCACACAAGAAGTAACAGCAATCTCCTCCAAGGATAAATCCTTATTTCTATTCAAACTCTTTATGTCACCTAAAGACATGGACTTTGCTTCATCTGGTTTATAATCAGTCATACTGCTATTGGATATCACATTAAATATTCCTGAGAGTAGGCTTGGGGTGTTATTCCTGTAATGAGAGTCATCATTTTTCAAATTTATTTCTTGTGAACTAGACAAGTTTTTAAGAGAAGAGAATCCATTAAATAGGCCAGAAAGAAGGCCTCCTTGGGTTCTTTTCTTGGAAGCTTTATCTACAAGTTTGTCTTCACCAATTTCATTAACCAAGGTTGATTTTGAAATGGTAGGAATCAATGCTAATGAAGAGTCTGACACTGTTAAAGATGTCACTTGTGTAAGAGTCTTACTTTCTCCTAAAGAATCAGAAAGTCTATGTTCTTTGGGCACAACTTCAAGGATGGCTAAAGTATCTCTTTCACAGTTCTCTTCTGTTGTGTGGTCACTTGAATTTAATTCCTCTATACTCCCAAATTTCCCAAGATCACTGTTTATATTTGGAACTGAATCAGACATTATTTTATTAAGTGTGTTATCTTCAGAACAATTTTTTGGGTCATTCTTATTAAATGTCTCTGTATCACCAAATTTTTCTAGATTATTATGAATATTTGGAACTGAACTAGATTTTATTGAACTAACTTTGGTATTTTCTTGGCAGTTTCTTTGAATTTCTTCATTGATGGTTACTTCAGAGCCATGAAAACTCTGGTCATTAACAGTGATATGGCTGTCAGTGAAAGGAAATTTAGACAAAGGAAAAATGTTTCCTTTCTCTTTTAAATCCTGCTGCTTTTCAGAATGACTAAGAACTCTGAGAAATGGAATATGTAGTTTCCCACTAAAGGAAAAGGAATGTCCATCTTTCTTAGGAATCCTTTCCCATCCATCTTTCTCCAATAGGTGAATTTTCCTAGATTCGGACAAAGTTTCCTTTGAACAGTTTTCAGGGGAAGTGAGCAAAAACTGGCTAAAAGATCTTCTGAGTGGCTCAAGGAAATTATCATCACCAGTAACTATGTCCCCCTCTAATGACTTTGAAGAAGGCTCTTTATTTGTAGCTCTATTTCCAGCTATACAAGGATGTCCTGGAGTATCTTTGACACATATTTTTGGTTCATTTGGTAACAGAGACATGTCTATATGGGGTTTTCGCTCCAAGAGACTATCAGTATCATTTTTCTTACTTGCAGAACTAGCTAAGTTTGAAGGTTCACTGGCTGTTTGAGAAGACAATAAATCCTCATTTGTTGGCATTTGGGACAAGACTGTAGTTTCTCCATTATTCCTATCTAAAGCAACAATGCTACTGTCATGGCCAAGGGTGTCTTCCCCTTGACTTGACTCTGAATCACACCCAACAATGCCTTCCTTTCTTTTTGGCTTGTTTTTATCATCATCTTTTTTTGTTTCGTCCTTTTCCAAAAAGGCCTTTAATGGACTTAGCATGCTGAAAACAGACCTTATAACTGAACTCTGACTCTGTGGAGCAGCGTCCCTTCCAAAAGTTTCTGTTGCATCCTGAAAGCTTAAACTTCCAGTTTTACTGCTTGTGTGCTCATTTTCAAAGGTTTTGTCACATCTGCCAAAATCCTTATTGTCAACATTCTGAGAAGATAATAGAGATTGCATGGAAAGATCCTTTTCTGATACTGACTTGGCTCTGGGTCTAGATCCCAAATTAATTGTCTCTATTTGATTAAGAGTTTCTGTTTTCTCTGGAACTAAAGAACCCAGCTTTTCCATTGAGACTGTTAGATGCTTTGTGCCTGAGCCCACCTTTTCTGTGAATGAACTGAACAAAGAATCAACAGCACATTTCACTCCATTCAACTCAGGGAAACAAATGACCTTGTCCTTGTCATTCTTGACAATGGTTATAGGTGGTATTTGATCCCCAGGTTTTTTCTGTTCTGCATTATCAAGAGTACTATTATGTGTAGGTATTTTTTTAGTTTTTGAAAGGGAACCAAATTTATTAATCTCCTCTTCCTTCTCTGCTAAATATTCTGAGACTGTTTCTACAAAACACTGAAGCTCATCCATTGTATCAATATAATGGTCCTCAGGTTCCTCAATAGAAGAAGGGGTCATCTCTTCCACGAGGAACCCAGACAGATCTTCAAATGCGTTTGCATAGCAATTCATCCTTTGTAATGGGAATGCTGGATTTGCTACATAATGTTCTTCAGGAAAGCTTCTAATATGATGGACATTGGATGGATGGCATGTTGGTGACAGTAAACCTTCCTGCTTATCAGAAATGGGGGAATCCAGAAGTTCATCAGAAGTACTGCTGGTAGAATCTTCAAGAATATCCAATGGAATGAAATCAGTGACATGCTGTTTTAAGCCAGGTAACTTTTCACAATTCTTAAAACAACCAGGAAGATCATAATCATGGCTTTCCAACTTAGTGGGCCACATGCCACTATTAGCCACAAGTGCAGTATTGTAGGGATGGAAAACTGTGCAATTTTGTTTCTTCTTTTCAATGTGGCAAAATTGACAATTTCCACTATAAGGATATGCACTTTTGAAGTTAGTCTTAGTTCCTAGTCTATCATTAGATTGTTTTCTTTCACTGTCTTCAAAATGACTGTACAAGGGTTTCTTTTTCCTTCTCCTATCAATTGTATTATATTTCTGAGGATATCTGGAGCACACAGATGTTTCAAACATAAGGTCAAAATTAAAGGCAGTAGAGAATTCTGTTTCTTGGCTCAGAGAGGGTATCTTTTTCCAATTCTTATACTTCGGTTGTACTTTTTGGCTATAATATCTATCAGTTTTTGAAAGAGTTCTAATTTCCTTTACTTCTGCTTCTTTTACATTTATGTTACTGTTTTCTAGAAACTCTTGTGATATTTTCCCCTCCATCTGCCCATATATACCTTCTTGCTCTTCATAGTCAACATCAGAGAAAGCAGAAATAACCCTAATTCTGTCAATTTTAGCCTGCAGGCCTTGTCTGATGTAAAGGAAAAAATTTGAAGGAATAGTAAGGCAAAGGAAAAATAGGGGAAAGAAAGAAACAAATGAGATTTAGTGTACATTCAATGAGAAAACTAGAATTAGTAAAATTGTCAATTTGATAAAAAAACATTCAGACTGAAAAAATACAAGGAAATCCACATAATCTTAAATCAGTATTATAGCACTGTAATCAAAGAGTATTTTCCACATCTAAAAAAGAACAGCTATAACAATAACTTTAAAATACTTCACTTGCTACAATGAGCTTTTTAGATCCTTTATTTTCTAAGAAAGAAACAAACAAAATGAACATGTCTTATCAATATATAGTAGTAATTTTCAACCTTTCACATCTCATGGCACATATAAGCTAATTACTAAAATTCTGGAGCACACCAAAAATATATATATATTTTCTGTCAATCTAAAAAAAATTAGGTATAATTTTGATTCATTCACACAAGATGGCTATTGTGCTGGCTGTCGTTTTTTTTATCTGACAATTTAAGGAAAAAGAGATCTGTGTACCTGACCAAAATAGTCAGGTATTACATGTTTTAAAAATTCTTGTAGCATGCCAGTTGAAAATCACTGATATACAGGATGCATCTATGATGCCAAAGTTTCGAACTGTTAAGTATTCTATGAAAATATATCGAAAGATTTCAAGAAACCTAAATTTGTAGATGAATTTGGGTCTGAAGAGAAGCCAAGCTGTTAACCTGCTAAAAGTCAGATCCGAGGCAGTAAGCCAAGAATATGTCCAGGTGTGTTTCTTTTAGAAAGAAAAAATATATACATAATGAAAATAATCTTTGACTTATTTTCAGAAGTCACACCTTGTTACAGTACCAAAATGAGCAAATTATTTAAAAGTTATAATTTGTGTTTTTCTGTGCAATAGAAGGCCATATCCATTGAGGATTACAGTGAAATGAGTATCTTTCCCTACACTGATTACAACAGCAGGACCAACACGCGCGGCTTCGGTCAGTGAATACAGAAGACAGCGGACCTTCCCTTCAGCTAGGTTAGAGATGGCCTGTTTCCCGTGTAGTGAGGCGGGGATGTGAAAATGCCCGCAGACTAGAAGCTTGTCAGCTCAGTGTCTTCTTTTCTCGATCTCACATCCAATAGTGTTTATTTAGGAAACAGAAACGAGATTAAAGTGGTAACTTAGTCACTAAAAATCTGTAAGAGTGAGACTGAGAGTCTTTTGACACCTCTTCACGCTAGAAATACTTTGGCTCCATATTATCTAACAAAGCCCAATTCTACTGTCAAACCTCAAATTCTGTATTTTTACAGAATTTACATGCATTTCCCATTACTCTGGACTTGTTAGGCAGAAGCCCATTTCACAGAGTGAGGAAATCAACTTTATCTTTTTTTTTTTACATGCAGTTTCATTGATCTCCAGTCCCCTCAGAAACTCTAACTAAACTAATTCCAGTCTCGAGAGGTCTTTATAGTTACAGCTTAAAATCAATAGATAGCCATGGCTATACTGGATGAAGCTATTTATTTTTACACTTCTAATTTACTGGAAGGTACTGCAGACACGTTTGTTTCCTCAAGGATTTTAAATGTTCCTTTTAAAAAACTTAAGAACTCAGACTATTTCCAAGAACTTGGTATTTATAGCAATGCAAAAGTTTAAAAATCAATGCTAGTGACACAATTCCTTCAAAACTTTTTAAAGGAGAAATCACTTCAAACATTTAAGTTAAAAATGTATATAAGTTTACTTAAAAGTCATATTAACTTTTCCTCTGCTAGAGATGATAAATTATTTAGTTTTTAATCAAATTTATATGGGATCAATTGAAGAAACATTTTTAAAATTTTTTTTTAAATTTACAACTTAAAGTACATCACTAATGCTCCTCAAAGTGTTATTATTATAGCACTAGCCCAGGAAATAAATGAAATGATAACAGGGTAATGATTAAGTAGCCTGCAGAGTACATAGTCACTTAGGTTGATGTGCCATTATTACTACTAGACTGCACTTCATGCTTGCAAATACAGAGGGAAAAGAAGGCCCCCCATTTTTTTCTATTTTATTTTTTTTTACAGTGGGAAAATATAACTAAAATCAAATAAATAACATATGCAAATATTTAATTTATTAACCAGTAAGGAGTGGGGACCAACTTTGGTAGGATTGCTGGCATGTTTCTTTTTAGAATCAGATTATAGAGTGAGAATTCTATCTGATGGTTGATATATGAAAAAATTTCATTGAAAATATATTCAGTAATGATAGTAAACTGAGACAGAATGATGTCTAGCAGGTAGACTACCATCTGAGGCTCAGAATAAATATTTGCCAATTTGGTAAGGTGGGCAAAAAAATGAGATCATCCTATGGTATGGTGAATGTCATAACCAAAAGTATAAGCTAAATTGGAATGGTTTTTTAAAAACTAAACTCCATCGTCTCTTGGCTTTCTGGTGAAAACCAAGTGTAGTATCTGTTCTTATCATTTTAATATCTGATACACCCTCTATCTGAGGACATTATAGTAAATGGATTTTTGGAGCTGGGAGATGGAATAGGAGCTTGCTCCATCCACTCCGTGCATTGACCCAGCATTGCAGTACTTCTGGGAACAGTGCACCAAGCAAATAAATAAATAAAATATAAAAAAATAAATAAAAACTAAACTCCAACCAATGAAATAACTGGTTCAGGAAAGGGTCATCAGTAGCTGCTAAAGTCAAGGAGTTAAAGGTTGTTGGGGAAACAGAATATTTACACAATCACAGATATCACCCCAGATATACTTAATTACAAAGGGGAAAGGTAACTTTACATTGGAAAAATCTGGTATATACAGATTTCTTAACCAAGAGAACTAAACATCAATAATGAGACAAAGTAACGTTATGTGAAGGAAACATCATCTACGTGTGTTTTTGCCAAAAATGTTTAATCTGATTCTAAACATGAAGAAACAATTGAAAACAAAATTAAGGGGCATTCAAAACTAGCCTGAACTCTTCAAAAAATGTAATGTCTTAAAAGATCAAAAAAGAAAAGTAAGGACATTTTGTTAGACTATAGGAGACTACAGAACCAGGAATATCAAATGTAATGCACCATGAACCTTGACTAAATCCAAAGGGTTATCAAAACATTTAACAGCTGTGATTTCCCTTTTTTGATCTTGGTGAAGGGTGAATCAAAGTCTCTGGGCTGGGCAGAGATGCAAGCAGGCTTTTTTCAGCCATCCACCCCCAGTGCGCACGCTGTCACCCACTGAGAATCATTAATCATAAAGAAAAATATTGCTGATGGAAATATATAAATGTGAATGTGTGGAAGAGAAAAAAAAAGACTGAGAGTCTGCACAAAATGGCTGTAGCCTGGCCCATCCTACTGCTACACTTCCACTACGACCTCTAGTTAAAGTGCCCAAACCCTTGATGTCAGCTGTATCCTGGGATCTGCGTACTAGGAAAAGAAAGCGCTTTGTTCCCAATACCCACCTGAGAGCCCGCCGCTCTGGGTAGTCGAGGTCATAATCATAACTTTGCACAGAGTCATTGCAAGAGTCCCGGCAACTGCCGTGAAGTAGCAGCTGCTGTGGCAATCGCACAGGCACAGGGAACTGGTGCACAGAAGCGTTGGGCTGTGAAGTCGAATGATACAGCGGTGGGATGCTGTTGCTGGTCTCACTGCGGTAGTCACTGTCTCGGTCGTCCACGGCACTATCAGGATCTTCAAAAGCTGTGGAGCAAGCATAGTCAACCACAGCACGCCAGCTTTATTTAATTCTTCAGAATTTTTCTTCTAACTTAGGGAACCACAAGCCTTGAGAACAAGAGCAAGCTGAACTGTACAGGAGTCCACTGACTTCAAAGCCATGTGCAGAACTGTCTCAATGCCCACAAGTCTCTCTCCTTACCAAAGGTGATAGAACACTTGGTTTAATTTTAGTGTTGATTCTTGAAGGAGTTCCAAGTTGCATTTTCACAATGCAGAATTCTTTTGAATTGTACTTCTCTAGTTATCATACCCATAATGAAAACCTGCTTTTAAATGTCAAAAATAAATTCTGGTCTCTACTATCATTAAAAGAGGGCAAAAGGAAAAAAATAGCTTTTCCATATCTTAAAAAAGAGAAAATTTTGTTTAAAATTGACTTGGTGATTTCAGACTTTAAAATACATGGCTGAACCAAACAAACAGTTCCAACATCAGAAGCTGGTCCAATAAATCAAAAAGGTTAAAGCCAAGGTTTAAAAGTCAGCCAAAAGCTCCAGATGCAGCTGAGAATAGCAGTTTTACTGTCTTGCTGCAACACTGGATTTTTAAAATAATTCCCATCAGGCACTCACACCCTGGGTTCAGAATTCCTTTCGAAAGCATGGGCTGAAGGAGAAGAGAAACACATATGCACTGCCAGTGGGATCGTGCTAACGATGCAGCCAAGTTTATCTAACGGTAGTGACTACAGTTTCATAGAATTATTTTTGTTTTTCAGGCCAGCACTAAATGATGAACACAGTCACACAACCTGCTCCAAGCAAAAATGAAAATGTGCAACAGTCTGCTTGGAAAGGGAGCTCAATCTAATAGTGCTTTATATTGGGTTGGCCAAAAAGTCCGGGTTTTTTTTTTCGTAAAATAAAAGACACATTTTTCATTTTCACCAACAACTATATTGATTTGGATATTTTGAGTATGTCAGCTATCCCCCACTACTAGCTTCTAGTGGGTAGAGGCCAGGGGTGCTGCTAAACATCTTCCAAGGCATGAGACTGCCCCACAGCAAAGGATTATTTGGCCAAAATGTCAATAGTACTAAGAAACTTCACAGATCACTTTTGATGCATTTAATTAGTGACAGCACATTCTCCATACACCGCACAAATCTTTTTTTGCATTTCAGTTGTGTTTTTATCTTTCTTGAAACAATAAAACATAATACACCTAAAATGTTGTATATCTGCCCTGGCTGGTGTAGCTCAGTGGATTGAAAAGCAAGGAAATACATCCAAGATTACTAGTAATTAAAAAAAAAAAAAAAACCAAAAAAAAACCTTGGTAGTAGTGTGGGAAATGGAAGCCTCTTGGAAGATGATAAGATTGGGCTCTTACAATTTTTTGTGAAGGAGATAAGAACCTGCATCCATTCCGTGGAAATAGAAAAAAGTTAATGAACTGGGGACAGGGGGGATTCAGACAATAATGATAAAAGTTGGGGACAAAAAGAAGGTAACAGGAAAATAACCCTTTGGCTTCTACATTATACAACCTAGTAGATAACTCCACCAAAATAGACAGGGAGCACGAACATATGGGTTTTTCATGCAAGGAAGAAAATTTGAACGTTGGATTCCAGACAACACTTGTGGATACAGCAGGATGCAGGGGTAAGCTTTTCCCATCTGAGTTTAAGAAAACATGTGAACATAAAAGAAGAGGATAGTGATCAGAACCCCAGGAAAAATATCAGTGCAAAAAAGTGACTAACCTTCAAAATGGGCAGGAGCAAGATTAGTCAAAAACTAGGGGATGCAAAGCAATGCATACAAAGCATTCTGATCACACAGTAGGAAAAAGACTTTGGAGGCATTGGTTTTAACCCTTGATGCATCTGTTGTTCCGAAGACTAGAAAGGATCAAGGGATGAAAACCAGTGTGCCTTTCAGATTTCATTCTCCCTGGACCCACAGAAGCAGTAAGTGTGGGAAAAGTTGGTACTGTATTATTCATGCATACAGATAAGGTGGGAGACACAACAAAGGAGACAAAGCAAAAAGTCTACTTAAATTTTGGCAGGAGAAATATTAGCACATAATCCATAAAACCAAGACAGAGTCCCCAAAGAGAGAGCAGTGATAGACAATCCTACTGAGTACAAGGCCAGGAGAGGGCAGCTCAGCCAGAGGCAGGAATCCATGACCCAGAGCCAGAAACTGAGTGGCTGGGCCCTTAGCTTATCACTGCATCTGACCTATTGCTTCTAAAGGATGCTTTGCTTTTTAATTTTGCTAGGCTAAGGGGAGGAATATTCCAAAACTTTCTTAAAGGTTAACAGTATTTCTATACTAAAGAAATAAAGTACAAATATTAAGAAACAAAGTGTCTCTGGAAAGAAAAGGTTGGGATTAGAAGAAAAGAGAATATGAAAAGTAGGAGGAAACAGGAAGAAGGAAACATATGGAAGTGAAGTGAGATGAGAAAGAAAGAGAAAAAAAGAATATGAATGGGAATGATAGAAAATAAATCTGTAAAAATAAACTAGGGAAAGAATTTAATCTGGGGCAAATATGGGCACAGGCACAGAGGAGGCACTCGAACGAAACCGAATGAGATATTGAACAAGGAGGCTCTCCCATGTGTGGTCGTCCTGGATTGAGTCCCTGTCTAAATCCAGAGTACAGACACAACTTTACTGGCCAGAGAAGAAAGGAAAAAGAACTCAAACTTTTTTTAGAGCTTAGGTATTTTTTCTTTTTGTTTGTTTTGATTTTTTTTTAAGATGTTATTTTTATTTATTTTCAGAGAGAGGAGAAGGGAGGGAGAAAGAGCAATGTATGGTTGCCTCTCACATGGCCCTCACTGGGAACCTGGCCCGCAACCCAGGCATGTGCCCCGACTGGGAATCGAACAGGGACCCTCTGGTTCCCAGTCCACGCTCAATCCACTGAGCAACACCAGCCAGGCTGATTTTTTTTTTTTTACTTTATTTTTATTGTTTATACTATTACAGATGTCCTCATTTCCCTAGACTTTGCCCACCTTTGCCTCCCCTTCCCTCTGGCCATCACCACACTGTTGTCTTTATCTACGGACATGCATATATGTCCTTTGTCTAATCCCTTCGCCTTCTTTCATCCAGATCCTCCCTTAGCCCCTTCTCCTTTGACAGTTGGTTAAAACCTTAAGTTATCTGAGCTCTCTTTGGCTGTGTTTGAGCAGTTCCCTAGCGAAAATATTCAGGATTCAAATCACAGAAAATACATACTCCATGAGATAGATAATACAAATTCCAGTGATAGGACGAAACTTGGCCCCTCTTAGGACCTACTGGACACCTAATCAGTGGGACTCAACCAAACCCCCTTGCCAGCTGGATAACACAGCCAGTAATACCAGCCTAGGGCTATATATATCTTGCTGGGAAAACCTGGCTACCCACCCTCCAAGCTCTTAAAAATGTTGGCCTCCAGCCTACCTGAGTTGCTTCAAGGAAAGTCAAACCATGTCCTCAGCCTCTTGTTCACTGCACAAAACCAATGACCTTTCCCAGAATAAACCACTCCTTTCAGTCACTGCACTCCTTAGTGACTAAACCAAAGGAACCAAACCAAACCAAAGGAAAGAGTTTCCTACACCGGGGGCTGATGGTACTACTTGTCTCTGGGGAAGAAAAATCAGGAGATCCTATCAGGACTATAACTGGGACTTTGGATTGAAATTTATTAATATCATACACACACAGTCTTCAAGAAACCAGCCTGAAAGGATGTAACATTTCACTGCAGATATCTGTCTCCTGAGATTTAAAGAAGGGAGGGGAAGGAGGTGAAATTATATATGCGTATATGCATGAATATCCAGCTTCATAGTTCAGAGAGAATATGTTAAAGGGTAAGATCAAGAAAATTATAAGGAATTCAAATTCTTACGTACTCTGCTGCTCTCCCCAGCCCAAATAAGTCCAGTGACCTAAGAACACCGCAAGTGGTAGCAAAGAAGAAGAGTGACAGAGACAATTTTAGGAATAATTCAAAGATCACTTCCCCATCCCACCAATTATTACATACCTTACCTTATTTGAGCCTATCCTACTTGTATTCCATTAATTTTACGTAACAGGTAGAGAGCATCTGCCTACTACCAAGCATAATACAAATCTACATATAAAGTACCTTTGCACTGTTCTAGTCACTATATAGAGAATAACAAAAGTAAAAACACTGCTTCTGTACTCTTTTAAACCTCCTTCTTGCCTAGAACATCATTTAGAGGCTGATATACCCTTCTTTACTCAAAATGGGAAAAATACAACCTGCGTCCACAAAACTCTTCCTTGTCTCTCTGTTCGTTAAACCCGAGCCTACCACAGTATACCCATGAGAAGCTCAACACTGATACAGTGGGAGAGTGATTCCCTTGTCTGGAAGCGATGGTGGCCAATTTTACTGCTCTCTACTGAAAGCTAAAAGGCCAGTGAATGGTCTTACTTTCTCTTTTTCGAATAAGTAATAAAACACTGTAGCTGTTGGTTGTGCAGAGATGGCCATTTTTTCTCAATTATCCATACATTTTTAATAAAATCTATTAAAACACAGAAGCTTTGAAGGACAGAAGAAAACATTTCCTACTCATTTTTCAAAATAAAAAATTCAATATTAATTAAATTTAAATCCTATCCTATACTCAAACTGAATTTGAGGCAACAAAAATGACAAAGAAATCACTAAAAAATAGAACTTTATCTTAAGAAACAATGAAAAAGTTGGCTTCCTCTGGGTATTGAAGTCAAAGCTAAGTTCTTCTGGCCCTTCCATGTACTAGATATATAATTTTGTAAAAGGCAGAGACGTTTCCTATCTCTAATATGTGAATAATGATAGCATGAGTCTCACTGTTAATTGTAAAGATTATAAGAGAAAATTTGTTTTGTTATGTTGTCAGATTTTTGCTTGCCTTATAGGTGCCCAATAAATGGGTGGTAGAAAGATCAGCACACCCTGACAGCTTAATGTCCGCAGAGAGGTCGCCAATGTCTGAGTTAGAAACCCCTTAAAGTCCTGAGAGTGCAGTTCTCTTGAACGCTTGCCTTAAGACTCAAAATTCTGGAAGCATCAAATGATGCCAACACAGGCTGGTTTCATTACCTGAGCTAACTTTCGATGCTGGGGATATGGGACTATTAGTCACAGGCTGTTTAATTTACCTATATACTGAGAAGTCAGTTTTCTTCCTATGGACCTACCTTCTTCCTACCACCTATGTCTTCTGAGAAAGGACACATTGGTTTACTGTGCCATTTTTTAATTTTAATAATTTATTTGACTTTCTAACCATGGACGGAGAGGAATTTTAGCAGAGAATTCTCCCAGGCCATAGCACAGTTGCCATAGCAACTGCTATGGGTAATTACTTCATTTCTTTTTAAAAGAAAACTGAAAAATAACCACATAGAACTTCAGATTATGTCTTTCAACCTAGATTGCTCCAGGCAAGTGACAATGCCATTTCTCAGTTGAAACTCTGGATCCAAAGAAGCCTCTCCTTGCAAGACACTGCCTTATCTCTGAATGTTCCATAGCTCTGCATAGCAGTTTCTCATACACAGTAGGTGTTCAGTAAATGTTAATAGCATGAATAAATCAGACAAATGATCTGACCCCATCTACAGGATTCATCCCTAAAACATGAAAATAACAATAGTTATGTTCTCTGATCAGTTCCCCTTTGTCACCTCAGTCACTTAACACTGTAAGAGAAATACCAGGTTAATGAAAATTTCCTTCTCCACACCAAAATACACTGAAACATTTCACTAGCCAATAGAAAAATTAATGAAGACAGGTTTTGCTAGGCACAAGTACCAAGAAAGGGAAGGGGGAAAATGTTCCAGGGAAATGAAATTATACATGCAAAGGCACGTTTAGTGAACTGAAAATATCTGAATGAGAGGCTCCAAGGTTATAAAAGAACCAGATCAAAGCGGTCTAAGTAATGTTGAGCAATTTAGTAATCTTAGGTATTTGGAATTATCTGGAGGATAATACACAGCTAACACAGCTTTTAAGAAGGGGAACGACAGGATCAGAGTTGGCATTTTAGAAGGATAATGGTACAGCGTGGCCAAGAGTTGGTAGGGCAGGGGGGCTGGAGACTGGTGTCAGGGAAGCTGATAAGGAAGCTTCACTGACCTGAAGTGAATACATTCATGAGATATTTTAAAGGTAAAATCAATGTGGTTTAATAAGTAATTGAATGTAGGAAGTGAGAATAAAGACTATATAATATTGCCTAAATTTTTTAAAAATATATTTTATTGATTATGCTATTACAGTTGTCCCTTTTTTTTTCTCCCCTTTAATCCCCTCTGCCTTGCATCCCTACTCCCACCAGCATTCCCCCAAATTAGTTCATGTCCATGGGTTGTACATATAAGTTCATTGGCTTCTCCATTTCCTATACTATTCTTAACATCTTCCTGAATATTTTGTGCCTACCATTTATGCTTCTTATTCCCTGTATGTTTGTCCCCATTCTTTCCCCTCCCCATCCCTGCCAATAACCCTCCATATGATTTTCATTTCTATGATTGTGTTCCTATTCTAGTTGTTTGCTTAGTTTACTTTACTTTTTGTTTTTTTAGGTTCAGTTGTTGATAGTTGTGAGTTTGTTGTCATTTTGCTGTTCATATTTTTGATCTTCGTCTTTTTCTTAGATAAATCCCTTTAACAGTTTATATAATAAGGGCCTGGTAATGATAAACTCCTTTAACTTGACCTTATCTGGGAAGCACTTTATCTGCCCTTCCATTCTAAATGCTAGCTTTGCTAGATACAGTAATCTTGGATGTATTTCCTTGCTTTTCATGACTTTGAATACTTCTTTTTTTTTAATATATTTTATTGATTGTGCTATTACAGTTGTCCCATTTTCCCCCTTTCTTCCCCTCCACCCCCACCTCCCCATTCCCCGCCCTTTAGTTTTTGTCCATAGGTCATACACATCAGTTCTTTGTCTTCTACATTTCCTATACTATTCTTAACCTCCCCCTGTCTGTTTTCTACCTACCCTCTATGCTACTTATTCTCTGCACCTTTTCCCCCTCTCTCCCCCTACCACTCCCCTGTTGATATCCCTCCATGCCTTATATAAATCCCTTTAACATTTCATATAATAAAGGCTGGGTGATGATGAACTCCTTGAACTTGACCTTATCTGAGAAGCACTTTATCTGCCCTTCCATTCTAAATGATAGTTTTGCTGGATAGAGTAATCTTGGATGTGGGTCCTTGCCTTTCATGACTTGGTATACTTCTCTCCAGCCCCTTCTTGCCTGCAAAGTCTCTTTTGAGAAATCAGCTGACAGTCTTATGGGAATTCCTTTGTAGGTAACTGTGTCATTTTCTCTTGCTACTTCTAAGATTCTCTCCTTATTTTTAATCTTGGGTAATGTAATTATGATGTGTCTTGGTCTGTTTCTCTTTGGATTCAACCTTTTGGGACTCTCTGAGCTTCCTGGACTTCCTGAAAATCTATTTCCTTCACCGGCTTAGGGAAGTTCTCCTTCATTATTTGTTCAAATAAGTTTTCCATCTCTTGGTCTTCCTCTTCTCCTTCTGGCACCCCTATGACTCAGATATTGGGACGTTTAAAGATATCCTGGAGGTTCCTAAGCCTCTCTTCAGTTTTTTGAGTTCTTGTTTCTTCATTCTTTTCTGGTTGAATGTTTTTTGTTTCTGCTGGTCCACTCCGTTGATTTGAGTCCCAGTTTCCTTCTCATCCCTTCTCATTTGTTCAAGTAATTGTGACAATTTTTCTTCGAATTCTGTGAGCATCCTGATTACCAGTGCTTTGAACTGTGCATCTGATAGGTTGGCTATCTTTTCGTCACTTAGTTGTATTTTTCCTGGAGCTTTGATGTGTTCTTTCATTTGGGCCTTTTTTGGGGGTGAGGAGGGTCTCAGCACGCCTGTTATGTAGTAAGGGGCAGAGCCTTAGGTGTTCACCAGGGCGGGGTAACCCACGTCGTTGTGTTGTGATGCTGTCTGTGGGGGTGGGGCCTGAGAGAACAATGGCGCTTGCTCTGTTCTCCACACTTCCCCAGCTACCCACAGGCAAGTTGGGTCCTTCTTTGCTGGCTCTGGGGTGAGCGGGCGGGCCTGCACAGTTCTAAGTCCCTGTGGGTCTCTCCAATGAACTCTCCTGTGAGGCCAGGAGTTCTTCCCACTGCTGCCTCAACCCTCACAGATGTTTTCAATCGGTGGTTTGAGGCTTTATTTCCCTGCGTTGGTGGGCCGCATGGTCTGTTCCACTCCCCAGCTTTTCCTCCCGGTTTATCTGTGCGAGAATGAGGGACGGCCCAGTCCACCAGTCTCAGCCCCGGTTTCACCGAGTGTGCCTGCTATGTTTTGACCAGGCGTGCCTGCTACAGGCCCCTCCAGGCAGCTGGAGTGTTGCTGGTACCGCTCCACAAACCGTGTCTTGCTGAGTGCTCTCCACCCGGCTCCACCCCGCTTACCGGTCTGGATGAACATGTCTTCTTTAACTCCCTGGTTGTCGGACTTTCACTCAGTTCAGTTTTCTGTCAGATCTGGCTGTTTTTGTTTTTTTAATTGTTGTTTTTCCTCTTTTGGTTGTACGAGGAGGCACATGTGTCTACCTACGCCTCCATCTTGGCTGGAAGTCCTCATTGACTTTGAATACTTCTTTCCAGCCCCTTCTTGCCTGAAAGGTCTCTTTTGAGAAATAAGCTTATAGACTTATGGGAACTCCTTTATAGGTAACTGTCTCCTTTTCTTTTGCTGCTTTTGAGATTCTCTCCTGATTTTTAATCTCAGGTTGTATAATTATGATGTGCTTTGGTGTGTGCTTCCTTGGGACCAACTTCTTTGCAACTCTCTGGGCTTCCTGGACTTCCTGGAAGTCTATTTCCTTTGCCAGATTGGGGGAGTTCTCCTTCATTATTTTTTCAAATAATTTTTAAATTTCTTGTTCTTTCTCTTCTCCTTCTGTCACCCTTATGATTGAGATGTTGGAACATTTAAAGTTGTCCTGGAAGTTCCTAAGCCACTCCTCATTTTATTTGAATTCTTGTTTCTTCATTCTGTTCTGGTTGAATGTTTATTTCTTCCTTCTGCTCCAAACCATTGATTTGAGTCCCAGTTTCCTTCCCTTCACTGTTGGTTCCTGGTATATATTTCTTTATTTCACTTTGCATAGCTTTCACTTCTTCCTCTATTTTGTGACCACACTCAACCATTTCTGTGAGCATCCTGATTACCAGTGTTTTGAACTCTGCATCATATAGGCTGGCTATCTCTTCATCTGTTAGTTTTATTTTTGGAGCTTTGATCTGTTCTTTAAATTGGGCCATATTTTTTTTCTGTCTCAGCATGTCTGTTACATAGTAAGGGGCTGAGCCTTAGGTATTCACCCATGTTGCTGCATTGTGGCGCTTTATGTGGGGGAGGGGTTGGAGAGGGAACAGTGCCACTTGCTCAGTTCTTGTGTGGCTTTTAGTCACTTCCTCCACTATCCATAAACTAATTGGGCCCTTCTAGTGCTGATTCCTGGGTGGGTAGGTTTGTGTACATTCTAGGACCCTGTGGGTCTCTCCAGTGAATTCTCCTGTGAGGCTGGGAGTTTCTCCAGCCTCAACCCCCAAAGGTTTTTACATCCAGAGGTTTTGAGGCTTTATTTCCCCATGCTGGGTTGCACAGTCTGTCTGGCTCCCTAGTTGTTCCTCCCAGTTTATCCATACACAAATATGGGACCACCTGGTCCTCCAGCTGCCACCTTGCTATGATCCTCTCGGCCCCTCCTACTAGTCTGGATGAATGTTTCTTTTTTTTTTTTTAATTTATTTATTTTAGAGAGAGGGGAAGGGAGGGAGACAGAGAGAGAGAGAGAAACAGCAATGTATGGTTGCCTCTCACATGGCCCTCACTGGGGACCTGGCCCGCAACCCAGGCATGTGCCCTGACGGGGAATCGAACCGGGACCCTCTGGTTCCCAGCCCACGCTCAATCCACTGAGCTACACCAGCCAGGGCTCTGGACGAATGTTTCTTCATTAACTCCTTGAATGTTAGACTTCCATACAGTTCGATTTTCTGGCAGTTCTGGTTATTTTTTGTTTTTAAATGTGTTTTTGTCCTTCTTTTGGTTGTGCGAGGAGGAAAAATGTATCTACTTATGCCTCCATCATAGCAGAAGTCCATATTGCCTTAATTTTTTAGCTAAAAGGTAGATAAAATGACATTCATTAAGAAGAGAAATACAAAAGAGGGATAGGTTGAAGGAGATGACAAATTAATTATTAGATATATTCACTTTGAGGTATTTATGAGACATTCAAAAGAATATGTCTGGTAGACAGCCCTACATGGGTGTGGAGCTGAGGAAAAAGATGTGGAGCATAAGACTTGGAAGTTTTCAGAATACAAGCTCCCAGGAGGAGAGGGATTTTTCTACCTTGTTCATTGCTGTATTCTCGGTGCCTAAACAGTGCCCAGCATAAAGTAGGTCAACAAATATTTAAAGAAATGGGTAAAAAGTAAAATGTAAATAAATACTAATGAAGCAGAGCATGCAGGATAAAGGGGGAAGCCATATTAATGGAAGGAGAGGGAGAAGTTAAGGAATATCCACATTTATAAAGCAGACAGAAATAGAAATAATACAAAAAACTGATAATACAAAGTGTTGGTGAGGCTATGAAGCAATTGGAAATCCCAGACACTGTTGGCAAGAAGGGAGAGTGGTAGGCTACTTTGGAAAACAATCTGGGTATTTCTTATAAAGTTATACACACACCATATAACCTAGCAATCCCTCTTCTATACATTTACACAAGAGAAATAAAAACATGTTCACACAAAATCCTATAAACAAACTGTTGTACATCCATACAATGAAGTACTACTCAGGAATAAAGGGGAATGAACTACTGACACACATGGATTAATCTCAAATGCATTATTATAAGTGAAACAAGCTAGACTCAAAAACCTACACAATATATGATTTCATTTATATGACTTTCTGAAAAAGGCAATACCATAGGGACATAATATAGATTAGTGGTTGTCATGGGCCAGGAGTTGGAGAGGCTGACTACAAAGTGACATAGGGAACTTTTAGCATTGATAGAACTGCTCTATATCTTGACAATTGTTGTGGTTACATGACTGTATGTATTTGTTAAAATTCACAGGACTGGCTGTGACTGGTGTGGCTCAGAAGTTTGGGTGTTGTCCCACAAACTGAAAGGTCACTGGTTCAATTCCTGGTCAGGGCATATGCCTGGGTTGCAGGCCAGGTCCCTGGCTGGGTGTGTGCAAGAGGCAACCAACTGATGTTTCTCTCACACATCAATGTTTCTCTCCCTTTCTTTCTCCCTCCCCTCCCCTCTCTCTAAAAACAAAATCTTTTTTTTTTTAATTTTTATTTTTTTCCACAAAATAAATTTTATTTTATTTTTTATTGTTGTTCAAGTACAGTTGTCTCCATTTTCCTCCTCACCATTCCCCCTGAAAATAAAATGTTTTTAAAAACTCATAGGACTGTACACTAAAAGGGAGAATTTTACTATCTGTAAATTATACATGAATAAGTATGACTTTAAAATAAGAAAAAAAAGAGTCCATAAAGGTGCCTGTGAAGAAGTCAGAGAGGAAGAAAAGATGGCAGTGTAGTCCCTGAAGTCAGGAAAAACAAAGTTTCAAAGAATGAGTTTTCAACACGTGTTAAAGTTCTACAGAGTAGTGAAAACAACACTGAAAAAAGCCTGCTGGATTTAGAAACAAAGAGGCTACTAAAAACTTTAATGACAGAAATTTTAATGACTTAAAGCTAGAGTACACACTGTTCACAAGCAAATGGAAGCACATGCAATGGAATAATGAGATATCAAGAGATTCCACAATTCGTACAGGAAAATGTTGAATGTGAGCAAGGTGGTTTGTACTGCCTATCACAGGGTGCCAAAGAGGAAGTAAGCAGGGAAAAGACAATGGACAAATGAGTGACAGAAAAAATTGAGTACACTGAGAGTTTATTAGAAAACCAGCAACATTCTCAAATTGGTGTCACACTATTTTAATGAGCATGCTAATATTTCCCGCCTCTCTGGAGCCCCAAACGTCAAAGCATCAAAGCCAGCTCACCCATTTAACAAATCACTAACCAATTACCTTCTAACTCAGTGGCACCTGATACTAAGTCAGGCAGTGTAGAAAACTAGAGTCTCCATGGGCAATGACATTGTATTTACAATGTTATGGACTTTCATCAGATATGTTAGCATACCAAGTATACCTCAAGTCCCAAACCACTGAACTCCAGACACTTCAAAACCAGAAAACACAGGACCATTCCCAAAATTCCTCTCTACTTTATCTCCCATGTCCAATCTGTCAAAAAGCTTAGTAGTTAATTCCACTGACATCTCCCTCTTATTGTCCCTTCCTCATAGGTTTCATTGTCCTTATCAAGGAATTTGTTACCTCATGCCTGAATTATTACAGATTTTTTGGCTGCACTTACAACCTTCTAATCTCTGTCCCATTCAATCTACTTAGCAGATTGGCAACCATACTAATTTTCCGAAGTCCACCTTGTAATCACATCATTACCCTTTCAAAAATTTACAACAGCTAACTTTTTTTCCACTTGATTTTCTTTTTTTTTATTGTTGTTCATTTACAGTTATCCCGACTTTTCCCCATTGTTCACCCCTACCCTGGCCCCTCAACTCCCACAATCAAAAGAGTGTGTTTATCCTCCTGGTGTTCAAAATCCTCTATAAGATAACAGCAAATAAATAACAAATCTCATTGTTAACCAGTCCCCCAAAACGAAACCTTTGTTATTGGCAAACAAGTATTGTCACAGTTCCTATGCTTGCCATACTCAGGAGGTGGAGAGAGGAATGAGCTCCATTTTCCCTACCTACCCCCAACTTCTGAAGCTGGAATGTGGTACACTTCTACCTTGTTGGTGTATTGTAAATGGTTTGAGCTTTGGAACCAGATAAGCCTAGGTTCAAAGCCATCACTTACTGGCTGTGTGACATTAGGTTGGTTAACTTTACTTCTGTTTGTCATCTATAAAAAGTAAAGAGTAACACCACTTACCTCTTGGATTTGCATAAATATTGAAAATCATGTATGCTGCATTTAACCGCCATGTGCCAGACAAATAGTAATTACTCAATAATGTTCCCTGCCCTCCCTTATATAGTTGGGACCCATTCTTAAGTTCCACTTAATTCTCCTGAACAATGTTCAACAACTCTAGTACAGTATCTCTGTTAACAATCAAAATAAATGTCATCTGCCTATTTCTTAAAAAGTTAAACATAGGGACTTCCTAAGATGGCGGCATAGGAGAATGCACCGTACCGCCTCGCACAGCCAAACAAGGGGAAAAAACAGAAATCTACACATCCAAAAACAGCCAGATCTGACAGGAAACCATATTGAGAGGAAGTCCGACAACCAAAGAATTAAAGAAAATACATTCATCAAGTTTGGTGAGCCAGAAGGTGCAGAGCGAAGGGAGAGCGCTCGGCAACTCCGCGGCGAGCAGGTGAGCAGACGGCAGGTCTGAGGTTGGAGGGGCGGTTCCCCGCGGGGCTGAAGCTCACCCAGACGGGGACCGACTGAAGCTCGGTCTGCGCCCGGCTCATCCAGACCCAGCGGGGCCGAGAGACCGGTGGACTCAGCAGGTCTGCATTCGTGTACAGAGAGAACCTGGGGGAAGGCGGGCGCAACTCAACGGCAGATCGAGAGCAGGCGAGGGGGCGGAGTCCACGGCCGGAGGAATGCCCAGCCTCACAGGAAAGTTTGCTGGGGAGACTCTCCGGGGACTGGAGCTGGGCAGCCCGTCCACCGACCCCGGAGCGACCCCCGGAGCCAGCGCAGAGGGGCCCGAAGTGCTTGCAGGAGGCGGTGTGGGTGCGGAGAGCGGAGAAGGCGCCATTGTGCGCTCAGGCCCCGCCCCCAGAGGCTACGGGCCAGCACAACTACCGGGAACTTCCCTGCACAGGGGAGCCCCAAGACTCCGCCCCCCTTACAGTAACAGGTGCACCGAGGGGGGAAAAATGGCCCAAAGAAAGGGACAGATCAAAACTCCAGAGCTAACCGACCAAGAGATAGCCAACCTATCAGATGCACAGTTCAAATCCCTTGTAATAAGGATGCTTTCAGAATTCGACGAAAAATTAACGAACTTGCTTGAACGAATGAGGAGAGATCTGCAGGGAACCAATAGAGATAAGGAAACTGGGACTCAAATCAACAGACTGGACCAGCAGAAAGAAAAAAACATCCAACCAGAAAAGAATGAAGCATCAAGAATTCAAAAAATGGAGGAGGGGCTCAGAAACCTCCAAGACATCTGCAAACGTCCAAACATACGGATCATCGGACTACCAGAAGGA
>PVJI01005275.1:31633-98462 GCA_004026765.1 Micronycteris hirsuta | reverse complement strand
GGCCGTTTACAGATGTCCTGGAGGTTTCTGAGCCCCTCCTCCATTTTTTGAATTCTTGTTTCTTCATTCTTTTCTGGTTGGATGTTTTTTTCTTTCTGCTGGTCCACTCTGTTGATTTGAGTCCCAGTTTCATTCTTATCTCTATTGGTTCCCTGCAGATCTCTCCTCATTTGTTCCAGCAATTTTGATAATTTTTCGTTGAATTCTGAAAGCATCCTTATTACAAGGGTTTTAAACTATGCATCTGATAGGTTGGCTATCTCTTGGTCAGTTAGCTCTGGAGCTTTAATCTGTTCCTTTTTTTGGGCCATTTTTTTTTCCCTCAGTGAGCCTGTTACTGTAAGGAGGGCGGAGTCTTGGGGTTCACCTGGGCAGGGAAGCTCCCGGTAGTTGTGCTGTGACGTAGCCTGTGGGGGCGGGACCTGAGAGCACAATGGCGCCTTCTCTGCTCTCCATGCCCACACCGCCTCCTGCAAGCGATTTGAACCCCTCTGCGCTGGCTCCGGGGGTTGCTCCGGGGTTGCTGGACGGGCTGCACCACTCGAATCCCCGCGGGTCTCCCCAGCGAACTCTCCTGTGAGGCCGGGAGTTCCTCCCGCCGCGGACTCCACCCCCACAGGTGCTCTCAATCTGCGCCGATGGGTTGCTCTCTGCTTTCTCTCCCGGTCAGTCTGCCCACAAATGTGGACCTGCCCGGTCCACCAGTCTCCGCCCCGCTGGGTCCGGATGAGCCGGGCGCTGGCTGTGCTTCGGTCAGGCACCCCCGTCTGGGTGTGCTGCAGCCCCGCGGGAACCGCCCCTCCAACCGCGGTCCTGCCGTCTGCTCACCAGCTCGCTGCGGAGTCACCGAGCGCTCTCCCTCCGCCCTGCTCCTCCCCGCTCACCAGACTGGATGAATGTATCTTCTTTAATTCCTTGGTTGTCGGACTTCCTCTCAATACGATTTTCTGTCAGATCTGGCTGTTTTTGGTTGTATAAATTTCTGATTTTTTCCCTTGTTTGATTGTGCGAGGTGGCACGGCGCCTTCACCTATGCCGCTATCTTAGGAAGTCTGTCCATTGGTTTATTCTTGTACGTGTCCTGACCAGGGATCACAACCTGCAACCTTGGTGTATTGGGATGCTCTTCTAACCAAGTGAGCCACCCTGCCAGGGCCAGGGCCAGAGAGGGGGCGCCTTAAGACTGCTGACTAGTATTAACAGAACTTCAGCAGCAGTTGCCGCGTAGTGAGCCCTCCCCCAACTGGGCTTTCTTGACCTACAGCGGGGTTCTCATCCCTCCCTCCACAGCAGCAGCATCTGTGGAGCTTTCAAAAAAAAAAAGCTATAAACAGAGGCCTGCCCCCTCCCCCGCCCCCCGGAAAATCTGAGTCAGTTATCTGGAGTGGGTTCTGGGTGTCTGGGTTTAAACAAAACTTTTTACTTTGAAATGATTTTAAGCTAAAGTCAACTGGAATGCATAGTTTCAATCTTTATTAGGCTATAGATGGCATAATGCTTAATGGTAGTTAGTAAACCTGTACGTGACTTAGTAAAGTTGTGAAAGTAAAAAAACAAAACAAACAAAAACTTACAAAAGAGTTGCAAGAATGATACAAAGAACTCTCACAAGTCCTTTACTCCGAACCATTATTAACAGTTTGCGACTGTCTCTCTCCACATTTACATCGTCTTTTCTTCCTGAACCATTTGAGAGTCAGCTGCAGTCGTAGCTGTTCACTCCAGACACTTCAGCGCGTGTTTCCTAAGAGCAAGGGCATTATCTTACAGAGCCGCCGTCCTGTAGTCAAAATTAGGAAAATTTACAGTGATAACATTAACATTAGTAGTATTATCTAATACAGAGTTCATAATGAAATGTTACTAGTTGTATTAATAAGGTCTTTTATGTAAATTTCCCCTTATCCAACTGAGCCGCGCCAGACAGGGCTTACCGACTACTTTCAAATCCATCGATGGGTCTTGTGATGGTTGTAAAGGTGACTTTTCTGATTGCCATTGTTAGCTGGCATTCTACTATAATTCTTTCTTCTTATCCATCTGAACTCAAGATTTTAAAATTTAATTCAAAGTGTTATAATCCATTAGTGTTATTGTTTATTTTGTTTCAAATTGTTGTAGATTTGGCCAGTAAGGTCTCTTTTGAACTGGTTCCTGTGTTCTTGCGATATGCCCCCGTCATTTTTGAGTGCTTCCTTACTTTTATTTTTTTTTTAGATTTTTACTTATTTATTTATTTTTAGAGAGGGGAAGGGAGGGAGAAGAGAGGGAGAGAAACATCAATGTGTGGTTGCTTCTTGTGTGCCCCCTCCTGGGGATCTGGCCCTCGACCCAGGCATGTGCCCTAGGCTGGGAATTGAACCGGTGACCCTTTGGATTGCAGGCCGGCACTCAGTCCACTGAGCCACACCAGCCAGGGCTGAGTGTTTCCTTACTTTATGGTACAATAGGATGTTCACATTGATCTTATACTTTCCCTGCCCTAGCTCTAGAATCAGTCAGGATCCCTTCAGAAACCAAGATTTGGGTGCATTGTATAAGCTTGTGCTCATTGCTTCTGGGGTGCATCCACTAGGAAAAACCCCACTCCAAGTGAGCCTGCCTTACACGCCAGCTATCTACCTCCTGCCATTTATCCTCACAGCTCTAGTGCATCTGTGAGGTAGGTACCGTGCTCCTCATTTTGTAGAGGAAAATGGCAGCCCAGTTAAGTAAAGGTAAGTAACTGGCCTCACGGCAATAGCTAGAAAGAGACCAAAGCAGGAACCTTTGCCCTCTTTTGTCCAGCTCAGCAGGGGTTCCACAAAGGGACTGAAATGTATGCACTTTTTCCTGAGCTCTCCAGCCCCTCCAGAGGGTTTGAAGAGACTGGTCATCCCTAGCCAGCTGTGCCTGTGAAGTCCTAGGCTCTGCTGCCCCAGAGCTCTGTCAGGCCCCTTGGGTGAGTGGGGCAGGGTGTGCGGCTCACAGAAGCCCCTTGCGTCTGCAGCTTGATCCAGCTGGAGGCCCTCCTGAGTCGCCTGTGCTGCGCCTGTGAGGCTGTCTACCGAGTGCTGCACTGGGAGAACCCCGCCGTGTCCTCACAGTGAGTGGCCCCTCCGCTCCCACCACCACTGCCCTGGAGGAATTTGCAAGTTGAGCCCCAGGCAAAGCCAGCTGCCTCTAGCTCAGGGGGAGAAAGGCCCTGCACATAGGCTCCTAGGTGGGGATGCACTGCTTTTCTGTAGACAGACACCTTGTAGATGTGGTAAAAATATTTCAGTAATAGAAAAAGAACTCACCGTATAATCTCCCACCCTGATGCAGCAGCTGATCTCCTGTTCAGAGCGACTGGTGGAATTCATCACGTGCATATACGCTACAGCTGCACAGCACACGGGATTGTTTGTTTCCTTTTTTACTTCCCGTTGTTTTATCAGAAATGGTTTTCTTTGCTGCTACATTGCTTTTGGAATTATTATAATGCCACATTAATATTGATGGTGAATATACTGTGATTTATGGAGCCATACTATTACACATTTAGTCAGGTTTTACTTTTATTACTAGCCTTATAGTGAACATTTTATGGGTTTAGCTGTAATCTTTTGAAAAAATTTTTTTAGAATAAATTCAAAGATGGAACTACTGGATCACATGGAAGGAATGTTTTAGGCCCTTTACCTGTAGTTAATATTCAGTATGCCCCTTGCGTCAGGCCCTGAGCTCAGCACTTCCCATGTACTGCCTCACCTTCATAGCAGCTTTGGGGGGCGGGGGGTGTGCTGTTTTACTCCCTGCTTTATCTGTGGAGGAAGTAACGCTCAGAGACCCAAGCACTTGCCTAGCGGCACGCAGCAGGAAGCAGCAAAGCTGGGTTCGCAACCAAGCTTGTCTTTTCCTCGGCTCGAGTCTGGAGCCTGAGGAGTGGTGCATGTTGAGCCAGTTTTCGGGGCCTCAGCCGCTGTGGCGGCCTCTCCAGGGTCCGTGGTTGGCAATCTGAGACTTGTTGTAAAGCCTGCCTCCTCTCTGTTGTTTGGTCAGCAGATCTTGTCAGTTTATGAACTGCCCAGAGCTGTTTCTTGCCGGACCCCTATTGTTGCCCTGTGAATTTCTGAGCGGGTGTTCCTCTGTCCATCCAGGTTCTACGGGGCTCTTCTGGGCACGGTTTGTGTGCTGTATCTGCTGCCGCTGTGCTGGGTCTTTGCCCTTTTAAACAGCACGCTCTTTCTAGGGAATGTGGAGTTCTTCCGAGGTAAGCCCTGGAGAGCCTGAGGGATGGGCTCTTTGTTTATCTGTCTCTGCAGCTGGTCATCTGTTTGCTGTGCCTTCCACTAGGGGGCAGCACCACACCAGGAGGGCTCTCCTGGGCTCTCTCTGAGGTGTTGGTTGGGAAACGGGAGGCTGCTAGGTTGCTACCCAACGGGTCCCTCTGTCTTTCAAAGATGGGCGGGGGTGCAGGAGGGATTTCCCAGTGCTGCCACCCGACTCCCAGGATGCAGCCCCCTGAAGTTGCTGCCACATCTCTGTGTGATCCCAGAGTCCCCGTCTGCCATCTGGCTTCTAGAGCAGTGAGGCAGTCTGGAGAGGCCCTGAGTCAGACACTTGGGCCTCTACATATGTTTGGCTGAGTGCTATATTCGTTTTCCTTGCTGTGGTTGGGCAGTTAGTTACAGAATCCCTAATTAGTGAGCGCTGACTACATTGAATCTCTCTATAGAGATCTTATAGGGTAGGTGGTGGTATCTCTGTTTTGTTTACGAGGCTTAGGTTAGGTGACCTGTTCAGAATTAGGAGGGAGACTCTTTCCTGCAGCAGAGGGTGGGGTGCTGGAGGAAGAGGCAGCCAGCAGCTAAAGTGGATACCCCCAAAGTACCTCTCATTCCATCCTGTTTCTGCCTTCCACCCCACTCCTTTCCCTGGGTAGTGGTGTCTGAGTACAGGGCATCTCTGCAGCGGCGGATGCAACCCACCCAGGAAGAAGGTGCCTTCCAGAGCCCATCGCCCCCAGATGCTGGGGGGAAGGGCGTCCTGCTAGACTGCACGCCTGCGCCCACGCCCACAGAGGTGAGCAACCCCACCACCAGGGCAGAGCCTGCTGTGGGCAGGTTTCAGCGCCTTCCTGTTACCAGCTGGTCTATACCACATTGCTCCTGGGCTGGCCTTGGTGTAGTTCCTGTTTCTTCCCAGGCCTCATCCCCTCCGAAGTGCTTAATAATTGTAATAATAATAGCCACTCTGTGCTTTACTGAGCAGTTATTCTGCTGTTCCACTTTATAGATATCAGCCCCATGAGGCATATAGGTTGTTTCTGACGATGAGGAGGCTGAGGCACAGAGTAAGCTGCCGGCGGGCGGTGTGGCCAGGACCACACCCTCAACCACGTGCTGTGCAGCCCCTCTGTCCCTCATGGTCTTGGTCCTACTCCTGTCCCTGCTAGGTCAGAGAGTGCCTCTTCCCCATGGCATCCTTCTCTCTCGCAGTTGTGCCGTTTCCTCTGGGGCAGGAACAGACGTTTTGGGAAACCTGGATACTGGCTCAGGAGGGGGCCTGTGCTTTGGGGGCCAGGGCTCTCTCCCTCTGCTTCTGTAATGAAGTCTCTCTTCCCAGGACCTCACGCCAGGCAGCGTGGAGGAGGCCGAGGAGGCTGAGCCTGATGAGGAGTTTAAAGATGCGATCGAGGTGGGTGGCCCTCCCCCAGCACCTCTCCTGACCAGGCCAGAAGTTGGGTGGTCCTGGAGCTGTGTGGCTTCTCACATCCTAAGTCTGGATTTTTAAAATTCTCTCTATCCAGTGAGAAGCTGGAACTTGCTCTGAGCTAGATCTCACTGGAGGACAGGGTGCCACTGAACTTCCGCCTGTCCTGCAGATCCAGTGATCTGTCCTGGGTGCCCAGGGCAGGGATGGCTCCGGAAGCCTCTGGGGAATGCCCTGTTGGGGGAGGTGGGTCATTTACCACCATGGCTGCAGACTGTGGACTTGGCACCTTTGGCGTGGGGGGGGCAGACTTGGGGGAGGGCACTGCTCTGGGTCCCGTGCAGAATGATGCCCCTTTGTGGGGGCAGGGAGGAGAGGCTGGAGAAAGTGGTTGCAAGGCCAAGTGCTAGGTCAGAGCAAGTTAGTCTTTCTGATTTTAAGACAGTGGTTCAAACCGATAGTTTGCAGTGTTTTATTTGGCATATAAACCTTAAACATTTTTTTTGAGCCAGTATTTAAAAACAGGGAGATTTCTGTGAAAACTTTGGATTTCATTTTTTTCTGAAAAATCGGAAGCTCTGGTAGCCGCAAGTCTACAGTGGTCAGTGTAGCTGAGAAGTAACTGTCTGCCTTTGAAAAGTCACACAGTCCCCACCACTCCCTGTCTTTCCTGGTCACTGACTCCTAGTGGCCATTGTCATTTTGTCACATTTGCGCTATTGTTTTCCTACAGTAGGAAATCATTACCCTTTGTGTCTCCTTGTAAAGGGGGAAACTGAGATACAAGGAATGGGGTGTGTGAGTTTTTGCCAGGCCTGTGGTTCACACGTAGCGCGTTCACTTTCACACCAGCCCGATTCGCGAAGGCGTTTATGTTTCTGACTGCTGAGGGAGTTCTCTGAGACCTGGCGCGCAAGTGTGGACTCTGAATCTCGGTGGTGGTGGTGGGAGGGTGCCCATGCAGCAGGGCTTTCAGAGCCCACGGAACGCATGCGCGTCTCAGCCTGCAGTGTGTGTGGAGCTTCACCGAAACAAGCTTCCTAAAAAATGCATCGCGAAGGGTATTTTCTTTCCTGTTCTGTTCTCTTCTATTAAAGTAATGACCCACTTAATAAATTTCACCCAGTTTGAAAAAAACGTACCTAGCTTCTCCCAAGCTTATTTGATGTTGGGATCCTTTTATAGGGGCCTCTGTTAATGTAATCCTTTGGAACATGCTTAGAACTCAGAGTAGCACCCCAGTGTTTCCTTTTGCTTGGGGTGCCCCTCCGAGCAGCTTCCTTCTTCTTGCTATCTCTCTCCGTTTTCTTTTCTCCCCCGCACCTTGGGAGGCAGGAGACCCACTTGGTCGTCCTGGTGAGTAGGAGCCTTGATGAGGTGGGCAAGGGCCGGGTGGGGGGAGGGTGGCCGAGCCAGCTATCACTGCACCTCGTGGGGTCTGCCTTGCTGGGGTGCCTCTGTGCGCAGGCACTGGAGCCTGCCACACGGTGGGCAGGACTGGAAGCAGCTGTTCCCGCAGGAGGATGAGGAGGGTGCCCCGTGCCCAGCAGAGGACGAGCTGGCCCTGCAGGACAACGGGTTCCTGAGCAAGAATGAAGTGCTGCGTAGCAAGGTGTCGCGGCTCACAGAGCGGCTCCGCAAGCGGTACCCCACCAACAACTTCGGTATGGCCAGTGCCCAGGGATGGGGAGGGGGCCCGGCCACAGGGCCAAAGTCTTAGAATTGTGGGTACTGCTTTGCGACAAGAGCAAGGAGTGCAGTGGCGTCCATGGGAACCTGGGAAGGTGTTAAACCCATAGTGGGATCGTTGAGAGAGTGAGTGAGGGTTCCTTCTTGTCCCTCTGTCCTTACTGGGTAGCAGCTTGTGGGAAGATAAGGAGCTCAGTTCCCGAAATGCCACCCCTGGACCGCGGAGAGAGGTGTAATCCTGAGACAGGCAGGATCTCAGAAGGCCATGTGGCATAATGGCTGAGTGCAGAGTGTGGAGTCTCCCTGCCTGGTGTAACTCCCAGCTCCACTGGGTGTCCTGGAGCAAATTATTTAACTTCTCTGTGCCTCAGTTTCCCCTTCTGTACAAGGAGGATAATAATAGCTTTTACAGGATTGTTTTGGGACTCAAATGAGATGATGCTTAGTAAGTGTGTGCACAGTGCTGGCTGCTTCACAGTAAGTGCTTAACAAGGGGCACTGTTAATACGAGTGGCCCTGGTCCCTCCTGCAGGTGCCGAGGAGCCCGTCTGGGTCTTTCCTATCTAGGTGGGAGCAAGTTAGAGCAAACAGTGTCTTCTTCTGGGCATCAGAGAGCCCTGAGGTCCCCAGCTAAGTTCATAGATTGGCCAGACCTATGTTACTGGGGGCTGGCAGTGGGTCAAGGAGGGCAGCTGTGGGGGAGGGTGGACTTGACTGGCAGCCCAGCGTGGAATCCTGGCTCAGGTCAGGGGAACGGGAGCTAGGCCGGGCGGAGTTACGGCTGAAGCCCAGGGAGCGGGTGGCTTGGGTCACCCTGGTCCTGAAGAGCCTTGTTTCTGTGTGGTGTCAGTGGCCGGGGAGGGGCACGAGGGGGCTGCATTCTGTGTTCTGGTGGGAGTGACCTCCAGGGTCTGTGACCGGGGAGAAGCCCCTGGGTTTATCCAGAGGAATCTGACCAAGGACATCCCCAGGCTGCCTTGCTGTCCCTGCAGCGGCCAGGGCAGCTGTGTCCCCAGGACTAGACTCCTGGGCCGCTGTTTTTGCCGTGTGACCGCCCCCTGTCGTTCAAGATCCCTTCCTTCTGTTTCTGAGGGTCGCGACGTCTCCGGTGCACCCTGTGCTCACTGCCCTGTCCTGTGTGGTCCCGATGGTAGATGTGACAGGAGAGGTGGGTCGCGTGGCCTTAGAACAGCCAGGTTCCAGAAGTCCCAAGTGACACTATGTAAGAATTGATGCTTTAGCTCTGACAAATGATTTGTTTATATCTGTGGATTTTAAGTAAAGGCCCTTCCTTAGATGGTCCCGTTTTACAGGTTGAGTAACCTGAGGTGAAAAGAGTGGTTTGCCCAAAGCCTTCAGCCAGTGAGTGGTCGAGTTGTGATTCAGATCCGGGCCATATAGTCCGGCTCCTGTGCTCTTTCTACCAGTCATCCTCCCTCTGCCCCTGGCGTGGTGTCTGCTCGTTTCTGCGTTTGGTTTTCGTTCAGGTGATCCTTGCCAGCATGGGTGAAGGCCCTGTCAGGACCCTGTGGGGATGGCAGGGACAGGCAGTGCTTCTCTTCCCAACCCTCCTTCTCAACCCCTTGCTGTCCCTTCCCTGAGAGGCTCTCTGGCTGGGAGGGCAGGTGTGCCCGTTCTGCTCCTGCTGGCCAAGGGGAGGTGGGTGGCTTTGGGGCCGTTCCCTTCCGGCTGCCAGTGGACAAAGTGGGTGTGTGGGAGGAATGAGGGCCAGCTGCTCAGGAGCTTCTCTCTGGCCTCCGAGTGGGAGAGTCCTGATGGAAAGGGCCCCCTCTGTCCTGGGGGTGCCATTGTCGCTGCCGCCCTGCAGCCCCTGTGCGGTCTTAGGCTCCTCCCTGCTGTTCCGCCCCATGGCATCTTCACCTGGCGAGTTGGGGCCCTTCTGAGAACGGGGCAGAGGGAGTTGGTAGATGCTGGAAGGGAGCAGGGTGCTCTCTGTGCACCTGTTTGAGCAGGTGTCGGCGCCCAGAACCTCGCCCCGCCCGCCTCCTGGCCCCAGGCCTGTGCCTGGCTACTGTGTCTTTCCCTAGACCATGTGGCTACCTGGGGGTCCCTGGCACTCTGTCCAGTAGAGAGGGCTCCCCAAACACGGGCCGGGCTGTCAGTCTCGGAGCCGCTCCTTTCCGCAGTCCGCACCCCCACCCCCTGCTGAGGAGAAGCAGAGGCAGGCTGCTGTGCTCACGTTCTCAGTGTTGGGGCGGGGTCCTGGAGCAGCCTGTTTCCTGGTGTGGCACCACCAGCCAGCGACACCTGCCGCGCTGTCCTCTCTCCGTCCTCTGCTGGGGCCCCGACCTGACTGACAGCGGCACGTTTACCTTAAGCACCTTGGCTTGAGGTTTCTCCTTGCCCTCGCTGAGTCTGCCTTTCCTTGAACACGGGGCAACCATTAGCAAGAGCTGCAGTGGATTCTGGTTGGACAGAGGAAGGGGCCACGTGTAGCTGCCAATATAGCTTTGGGGTCTTTGTGGGAAGGTGAGGCCTGGTGCCTGTATCTGGCCAGACAGGTGGTCCAGAAGGCATAGCCGTGCTCCCTGAAGCCGATAGTATGTCTGGCCAGATCCCTGGAGGCCTTTGGGCCCCAAGTTCTGGAAACCTCTTCCAGTAGCCTATCCCTTCTCAAGTGTTTCTAGGACTCAAGTCAGCTTCCTTCTGGGCCCACAGGGCTCTCTGGTCCCCTGTTGGGAACACCCTCGTGCCTACTGTGGACCCTACCTTTTCTCCCCTGGCTCGGTTCCCCCGCCTGCGTGGACATGTCTGAGCCATAGTCAGTACTCCTGGGGCCGCCCTTGGATCTTTCTCAGTCCTTGTCAGAGTTTGCTTTTGCTCCTGGAGCTTGTCGAAGTCATAGGGCCCAGTGTGGCCTTTGCTCTCCTCCCAGATCAGTTCGCCGCCATCCTTCTGATTCTCTCCACTCACCCACAGGCACCCCCTTCCTCAGACTGCCGTTGCCGCGGCCCACCTTTTCCGTCTCTGATGTTCCTGGAGCATGGGTGCGAGGGGAGCATTGTTTGTAGTAGGCCTGCTTGTCTTGAAATGGCCTCTAAAAGAATGATTTGTCCCCTCCTTCCCATCCTCCATCTCGTCTTACACCCTCCTTGCCCCGTCCCAGCCATTTCCTAAGCTGCCGTTGACCCCCTGTCATTGTCTCGCCCCGTTGTGCCCGCCGCTCACAGCGCCAGCATCTCTCGCCCTGCGCGTCTGCTCGGGGGTTGCCTGGCTCTGCGACTCTCTCCTGCAGTGTTCAGATGACGGAAGGCAGGGCCTGGGGTTTTAGGAGGCGTTTCTCAGTAGCTGTGGGTGGAGAGTTTGTAAGGGCACACTCAGGCAGGGGTTGCGTCAGACAGGTTTCATTTGAGGCCATTGGGGCTGCCTCCTCTGAGGGATGCCTGTTGTCAGGTGCCTGCCAGCTTGGCGTGGCTTCCCAGGGGCAGATTCTGCTGGATGCGCCTGTGTCGGCAGGACCTGCAGGTGGGGCGTCCGAGCCCCAGGAGGGCACGGGGCTGGCAGCTCTGTGTGGCCTGGAGATGTCGGTTCCTTCCTCTGTCTCTGGGTCTGGACTTGGCTCCCTTGTTCACTGCTCCCTGCCAAGGAGTCTGGGCCAGGCTGGTGTCCTGAGTGTCCCTATTTGGAAGACCCAGGAGTGGGTGACCATTGAGAGGCCCGGGCTGGGTCAAGGCTGAGCTGCTGCCTCTTTCTCAGGGAGCTGTACGGGCTGCTCGGCCACCTTCTCAGTGCTGAAGAAGAGGGTAAGTCTCCTCGAGGGGGTCCCACTGGGTCTCAGTCCTGCCCCATCTGACACCTTCCCAGTCCCACAGAAGTCCCAGGTCCCTTGGGTGGATCAGCGGGTGCAGAGGCGGGGGGTGCTGCGGGCTCCAGGTGCCTGGGCCTGGGGATGCATCTGACACTGATCTTGGCTCATGTCTGCAGCGGAGCTGCAGTAACTGTGGAAACAGCTTCTGCTCCCGGTGCTGCTCCTTCAAGGTGCCAAAGTCTTCCATGGGAGCCACAGGTGCGTGTGGCCGGTGGCTGGGGGTCAGGGCGGTGGGAGGGCTGGGCTGTTCCCGCCTCCTCTGAGTGGGTCCCCACTCGCCCCATGGGATGGGAGTGAGGGGTCAGTGAGAGGCCAGGGGAACCTAGTCTGGCCCGCGGTGGCGTCTCCCCCATCACCCTTTAACAAACAAAACACCGAAATACTCGATGCAAAAGAGTATTTATGCTGCACGTGAATTACGAAGCATAATGACGAGGGCCTGTGGCCGCTTCACTGAGGTTAAAAAACAGAGCAGTGTGAGCCGTGCCACCGAGGCTCCCCAGCGCCACGCCTGCCTTCCCAGAGGAGACCACCATCCTGAATTTCGTTTGTTATTGCCTTGGCAATACTTCTGACAAATAAAGAAGAATGTCTTTCCCTTCTCTAAAAGCTGTACGTATTGTATGCACTCATTGTAACCCAAACAAAACACATAGGTAAACAAAGGCAGCAGCGTACCCGAAGGATAGATGCATAAAAACGGAGCACGTTTTACGTGGTTTCTTATCGTGTGTTACAGTGAGCAATCAGGGTTTTTTTGTTTTTCCTTCTGGTCGTGCAAGTAGCACGTGCTTGCACTCGAAGTTTGGGAAATCACTGTACAGCAGAAGTAAGAGGAGAAAAATAATCCTATAACCTTACCACCCAGAGAAAGCCACTGTTAAAACATTTGGGAAATTTTTCTTCTGGTACTTTATTTAAAAAACATTTTTAAGGGTGTTGGGTTGGTGGCAAAGTCATTTCTGATGCATAGAACAGCTGGGAGAGGCCTGCTGCCGGCGCGGCCGCCCCCGAAGCCCCTGGTTCCCGGGTTGGCGAGGGTGTGGGCTGGGCAGCGGGCGGTCTGCGGGGCTTTGGGGGCTGGGGAGGGGGCTCTAGTAGTTGGGGCCATGAGCCAAAGGACACAGGAAGCGTCTCACCAAGTTCTTCCTCCTTTTCAGCCCCCGAAGCCCAGAGAGAGACTGTGTTTGTGTGCGCCTCGTGTAACCAGACCTTGAGCAAGTGAGAAGAGGGACAGGGTCCAAGCAGGTGCCGGTTCCTGGCCAGCAATAGACCCCACTCTCCCTATCCCTAGCCCCCTGGGGCGTGTGCTGGGCATGTGTGGCCCAAACGCTAGGTAGGCTTCCCCTTTCTGTCCTCGCTGTCCCCAGCCAGGTTCTGCAGCCGCTCCCCACGCCTTCAGGCGGCCATGATGGCCGCTTTCAAACCCCAGAGGGGACAGGAGCCCCTGGAGGGCCTGGCATGTTTTGTCTTGCTCTGTCCTGAGCTGTTAGTGGAATCAGGGCTGGGCAGGCGTATAAGCTAGAGGGCAGCAGAGAGCCACGCCTGGTCTCATTTGGGATCTCCGAGGGTCAGGGCATCTCTCCAAGGCTGGGAATACTCTGAGAATGGAGATGAGAAACTGGGAAAAGGGATTCTTCCTCCTGCTGGGTCCTGGGCCAAGCCCTTTGCCTCTGAGTCTGCAGAAGGGCTTGGGAGTGCCATGCCCCAAATGCTGTTTGAATGTCCCTCAGGCACCAGGATCTCATTATTCCCCACCAGATGGTATGGCCTAGGCTAACAAGACCAAAACGGTTTCTAGAAACAGGGTTAAAGTTCCCGAGTTCCCCCAGAGGAGGACATGTCTAGGAGGGCCCGGCACAGCCGGGGCAAGATGTAGGGAGCCGCAGCAGCTCAGAGGACCTCAGCCCCACCTTGCAGAGACCTTGACTTGTCAGCCCACGTGCTGCCCTGGTGTCCTCAGCCCTGCTGGGTAGATGCCAGGTACTCGGATCACTTCTGCTTCCCCTGCCCTGCGCCTCGGGCACCCGTCCTCTGGCTCGGAGCCGCATTCCCCTCCCTAGCGCCATGTCCCACAGAGTGTGAGACCAGGCGGGCAGAGCAGAGGTCCCGAAGCCCTTGACCCTCAGGGGCCTGGGAAGTATATGATCTTGCCATTCTGGGTCGTAGACTCCAGGGCTGTTCTCCAGCAGGACAGTCTCAGTTATGGGATAAGGCCGTTGGGGTCCCCATCCTCTCTCCAGCGATTTCACATTCACTTCTGTGCTCTTCGAGGCGCTGTGTCTCTCCGTGAGCGGGCCCAGGCACTCCTTCCTTCCCCCGGAGCTGCCCTGCCTTTTTGAAGTATTTATTTATTTATTGCATGGTTCCTGGGAACACGTAGCACAGGGAATGCGCTGCAGAGGATGGGGCCTCTCCTGCCCTAGGATGCTTCCCTGGAGTCCTGAGCTGCTTGGCACTCCGAGCCCACAGGAGCTGGAGATGTTTCCACACCCTAAGGAGGGACCCAGGAGGGAGGTTGGGGAGACAAAGGCCATCCTAGGCCAGCTTTCTCGCCAGGCCGACCAGTCTGGCGAGGGCTGGGAAGACAGAGGCCTGCTCAAGGCCAGTGAGGTGCAAGTCCCGGGGAACCAGGGAGGCCGTTGTATACCCCCTTCCTCGGGCTCCTTTGTCCTGTTCAGAGATGAGAGTTAAGTACCTTGTGCTTTATTTACACTGGAGAGGAACTAAAGGATTTCTGTGTATATGGAGAATTATCAATAAAAAGGCCTCATGCTTCTTATGTTTTCAGCTTGGTCCTTGTGCTCACTTTCTCCCCAAAGTTGGCGAGCCGGATCTCGCCCGTTCCGGCCAAGTGTGTGGGCCTGGGCTGTGCCTGCAGCACAGGGCAAGGGCGCTCAAGTCTGGGAGTGAGCGGGGGCCGGGGGAGGAAAGCTGTGCCTTGCACAGGATGGCTCAGCACGTGTTCGTTGGATTGGCATGAGGCTCTGTCTTGTGACCAAATTGGGGCTGGGGTTGGTTGGGACCAGAATTTGGTAAACTCTTAAGCAATGCAGGCTTTAGAACAGAAAGACTTTCGCTAATTCCTCTGAGAAAGCAGAAAAGGATCAGCCCTCTGTAAGGCTGCGAGGCAGCCAGAAAGAGGATGGGGGGTAAGCAGCTCTCTGAAAGCTGGGGTGTGGGGCGTCCGCTGGCTGCCAAGCACTGTGGTGAGTGCTTTACATGTAGTCTACGTGTATTTAATGTAGTCCTCACAATGGAGTATAGCGCCTAGCACAGCACCTAGGAGGCAGGTGCTATACACCTTCCCACTCTACAGGCAAGGAAATTGAGATCCAGGGAAGTGGTGGTCATGAAAGGCTCAGTGTGGCACTCTGCAGGCCAGGGCTGAGGATGAGCTATGCCTCCTGGACAGTAGGCCTGGGGCAGTGGGAGGGAGGGCCGAGACCCTGCCCTAGGGAGCTGAGGCTAGGTGGCAGCCCAGTGCACCTGCGACTTGGACTGAGGTGCCAGGGTGTCCTGTGGCACCCTGCAGCCTTGGTCTTGTCCAGGTTGGATTCTGCAAAGCTCAGGAACTTCCCCTAGTGTTGGGAACATCAGCAGCTCCTTAAGGGCCCTGCGAGGCAGGGAAGCAGCCGGGACCTTGTCCCAGCAGTTTTTGCAGATAAGCATGTTCACTTTAAAAAAAACAAAAAATAAAAAAATAAAAAGCATTAAGGCAGCCTCAGCAGCCTAGTGGGCCAGAGGAATGGTGAAGATGGAGGAGGAGGAAGGAAAACAGGGCCTTGGAGTCACAGGGGACAGGAGCGATACACAGGCGAGGGGACAGGGTGCTGGGGCTGTGCAGGCGCTTCCCGTGGAGGGTGCATCACTGGGTCAGTCGGAAGGCTGCGCAGATATCCAGCCCAGCCTCACTGTGGAAGTGACGCTGTGTCCACCTGAGGAGGCGTGTCCCCCACAGCGTTAGATGGAGCAGGGGACAGAGCCTGCAGTAGCCAGGGAGTGTCCTTGTGGCGGTCGGGGTGGGCGCTTGCTGTGGGCCGGCCCCTTCCTTGGCCCTGCTCCGCCATCGGCTGTAGGGACGCCATGGAGTTGCAATGGGGGCATTGCCCCCCACCCCCGACGCTGGTCTACTTACCTGTACAATGGGCCTGAGGGTGATGTCAGCCTAGTCGGCACCGTGAGGATCCGGGGAGGCGGTCCATGTGAGGCTGGGGCGCAGCGCCGCACAGGTGACCAAGCACGAGTGCATCCCACCGGCCTGGCGTCCTCAGAGCAGGTGCAAACGGCTCTGCCCTGGGCGGCTTAGAACAATGAATTTTTTTTTTTATACCAGAGACTAATCTTAGATTGTCATTCAGGAAAGAATCTCAGAGAGGCCAGAGTATAGTTGGAATAAGCAGAGTCCGTATCATTTTATTTTGGGAAAACGAAATTGCCTCATGTTGGTGAAATGCCGACTGCAGTGCAAGCAGCCTGCAGGGCATGGGACACGGGCGTGAGAAACCAGTTCCATCATCGGAGGTCGTCGGAGGTCGTCGGAGGTCGGTGGCCTCACAGGAGGGAAGCTGGGGGGCCACCTCCTTGTCTCCCATGCGGTGTATGTGAGGGCCTCAGGGACAGCAGGCGGGGGGGGGGGAACACCTGTAGAGGGCCGGTACCAGCGGGAAAAGGCAGCCACAGAGGGGTTTATCCGGACGGGCTGGCGCCCCACAGTTGGCTGGCCGGGGTCAGAGGCGTGGAGAGGGCTGAACATGCGATGGCCGGGAAGACAGACGGCCTTTTGCAGAGCTGGCTGCCTGCTTAAAAGTCCCTCCAGTTCCCAAGCACCCAGGAGGAGGGGGCAGGAGCCAGGCTTGGAGACAGCCCTGGTGTCCGCCGGGGCAGCCCTGGGACGGGCCTCCAGCTCCCACAGCTTGGCTCGGGTTGAGGGTTCTGCCCATCTTTTCGTGGTTTGCTAGCGGTGGGAGCAGCCTCTACAGGCCCTGGCAGACCTGGGCCAGGCCGTGCTTTCTAGGACCTTTGTGGTCCTTGATGATCACCTTTGATGCTGAAGCCAAATGAGGCTTCATTTTCATTCCCTTGTCTCCACGGAACTCTCGGTCCTGCGCTGGTGGCCCTAAGATAACGATGATGCCCATGTTTATTAAACACTTGTGTCTGACGACATGCTGAGCAAGTTATCATTGAAACCTTGTGGAAGTCCCTGAGGCTAGGTTCTGTTTGTTACTCCATGTAACCTGTGGGTGAATAGAGGCCCTGGGGGTCTGAGTAACCTGCTGCAGGTCATGTAACTAGTAAGCCGCTGGGCCGGGATGTGCATTGTGCTGCAGGTCCTCATAGCTGCCTCATAAGAGAAACTTTGGGAGAACACAGCACTCCTGACTGTCACCTTCCCCGTTATGCCTTGCCCCCACTGGCTCCTGGAGTGTCTGGGCCACGGAGCAACAGGAGGGGCCTGCCCCCCCCACCCCCGGCCCTCACAAAGTGGGCTCAGCCTCCAGGGGAACAGAGGAAGCCTTGTGGCCGGAGCTCCCCCCACTCCGCCAGCTCCCAGCAACACCCCCTTCCTTGGCTGGGTCTGTTTGAACACCCAGAGCAGCACATTCCATTCTCTGGCACAGCTGGGGGCTGGGGACTCCGGATTCCCCGGCTGCCTGCTCTCTTCACAGCCCCAGTCGAGCCTGCCGCCTGGGCTGGGACACTGGGTCCCAGCCACACACATTCCAGCAGCAACCACCCCCCACGTTGTGTTTCCCAAGGAGTGAACTTTAGCTAGGATTACAGCCGACTAAACAGTTGTGGGATGTGAGCTTCCTTTGTGGGACCCAAGAGGCTGAGTGCTGATGAGACTGAGAGGGGAGTGGGGGGTCAGGGTGGGCCGCGCTGGAGAACAGCCACAGTCTGGGGCGGCTCCTTGGCTGCCGTCAGGGCTCTCGGAGTGGGATTGGAGCAGAGCTCTCTGAAATCTTCCTGGGAGGCAGGGGTTCGGCAGAAGCCTGGCTGCCCGCACCCCTCTGGCCTGTCCTTGGCTCCGATCCTAGCACTGCCACCATGTACAAGCTACAGCTGTGTGACCTTCAACAAATTCCTACACCTCTCTGAGCCTCAGCCCCCTCATCATTAACACGGGGGTAACATAACAGTACTAGCTCAAAAGGCTGCTGGGGAGCTTACGTTAGAATGTTCAAGTGCTCTGAGTGGTGCCTGCCACCCAGCATAGGCTTGCCACTTACCGATCACTGGTGTCACATGCCTTCTCCCCTGTCCTGGCCCACACCCCCCGGCGATGTACTTTCTGAAGCAAAACTCCAAATGTCCGTTCCATTCCCCTTCTGACAGTGACAGTTCTGGCTTTTAGAGAAGCCGTGTCTGTCTTTTCCCTGCCTTCCCATCAGTGGCGGTTTCTTAGCTGATTAGGAAGCCCATCAGGGATTTACTGAGCACATACTATGTGCAGGCACAGTCCTAGGCAAAGGCCTTTGGTTGATAAAGGCACTAACTACCATTTGGTGAACATCTTCCGAGTGCTGGGCATTGTTTCCAGGTCCTTTGCCTCCATTTTCCCACTTAACACTCAGCTCCCTTGTGAAGTAGACATCATTGCTGTGTTTTACAGCTGGGCCATGTTCCCAGTGTCACCCGGCCTCTACGTCACAGGGTCGGAACCCAGAACTGGGCTGTACTGCCTCTTCTCACCTGATTCTGAGGGTTTAGCAGCCTACCCCAAACCCTGCCTGTTCTTCATGAGAACCTGATTTTGCACCAGCCGCAACACTTGACTGCCTCTGCTCCCTTGCAACCAGGGGTGGCCATGTGACTTCGTTCTGGCTGGTGAGCCGGAAGTGGGAATCCACCAGGTGGGACTTGTTGGGAAATTACTGTTTTCCTGATCAAAGGGGCCAGGGGCAGCTGACACGCTGCTTTTGCCGCCAGCCTTTCCCTGCTTCGCTGCTGGAGTGTGGCTGAGAAGCTGGGAGGAGGAGGCACCGTCTTGTAACCCTTGTAACTGTGAGCATAAAAGCCACCCCCGGCAGAGCAGGAAGACAGCAGGAGTCTGGCACACGGACCTTTCTGCTGCCCATCTCCAGCCCTCGCGTGGAGAAGCCCCACTGTTGGTTGGAGCTGCGGTTCCACGCGGTCAGATGCAGGCAGTCACGACACACCGCCCAGATGCTCGCTGGTGGAGCCCCTTGGTCCTTTGGCCTCTGCCTGTCTCCAGACCAGCCAGGAGGGAGCGTTTTGGGACTGAAGGGACTGAAGGCTGGGCTCCAGGGCCTCCCTGGTCTCTGGGAGGATTTTTCTGGGTCCCAGGGAAGAGACGGCTGGGGGTCTGACAGCAGATGTTGGGGGTGGGGGGGCAGAGCTGGCATGCAGAGCAGGCCTGACCCCTCCGTGGGGGGCGGATGAGAAGCGCTTTCCTGGGCTGGGCCAGGCAGAGGGAGCCTTTCCCCGCCAGCCCCACTCGCTGGCTGCCAGCACCTGACAGAGGTCAGCATTGTGCTCCAGCCAGAAGGGGCCCAGGCCTGTATGTTCAGTGGAAAAATAATCCCTGGTCCTGGTTGACCATAGAAGTGTCCGTAAACATTCGGTCAGGGTAGGAGGCTGGGAGACAAGGGGTGGATTCAGGGAGCCAGGTGGGCCGGGTAGGCTTGGGGCGAGGGTGGGTGGCAGTGGCTTCCTCAGAGGTGAGGAGGAACAAGTAGGCCTCTGCTGCTCCTGACCTGTGGTGAGGCCACCTGACGGCCCAGGGAGGTGATTTATGGGCAGGCCGTCAGACCACCTGTTAGCCCAGCCTGGCCCCACAGCAGAGTCCAGGCCCCCTCTGGTCTCCTCGTGTCTCTGAGGCAACGTGCGCCCCTGGGGGCTGCGGAAGCCAAGGCTTTTCTCACCTCAGGAGCACGGGGCTCCCTTGTCTGGACTGGAGCGGGACCTGCCCTGGTGAGGGTGTGTGTGTCCCCAGCTTGCTGCTCTGGGCCCATCTGCCTCATCCCTCAGCATCTGCCAATGGACACCCCACCCTGGGGTTCTTCCTGGACACTGCCTCTTTCAAATGCTGGACATTTGACCAGCAACAGCCTGTTGTGTCCATTTCAAGGCCTGTCCCCTCCCTGTCCCCTCCCGCACAGGACAGCAGCCTGAGTCTGCTCCGAGCTCACTAAAGACGCCCCTCAGGCGTTAGCGCTGGTCCCCTCGCTGTGCGCAGGTCCAGCCCCCACCCAGCCTGAGGAACCTCGGCCCCTGGGCCGCCTCCTGCCTCTGTCGCCGGCTCTTGAGGTGACCTGGATGGGGGTTCTCAGCCCGGGCTGCAAACCACCCCAGGGAGCACCTGCAAGTGCTGATTTCTGCACACCCTCCAGAGATTTGGACCTGATTGCCTTGGAGTAAGGCCAGGCAGGGTCCAGTGTTTCAGAGAAGCTCCCAGGCAGGTGGCAGGTTTATGGGTTAAACTCTAGCTTCTGATCCTGCGGGTGTGGGGTGGGGCCTGAGCTTCGCCAAGAGACCACCACTCCACCTCATCATCCCTACAGGTCAGGACTGGTGCACAGGGGGACAGGGGGGCAGAGCGCCGGAAGTATGGGAGTGACACGCTCAGGCCTCTGGCTGTCCCCAGCAGTGCCATGGCCCGTCCTCCTCGGGCTCCTCAGGACCTGGGAGCCTCCTGACTGTGAGAGTAGGCCGGGGAACTTGGCACCTCTGTCCTGCCTCGGGGACAGAAGGTGGTCATCCCCATTCTTCAGTGGTGGTGGGGACCATAAGGTGACCCTTGTCGTGTGCTCTTGGTGGACCCTGCACACACACGGACGTGGCTCTTCAGGCATTCGGAGTGTGTGTCTGTGGACAGGCCGGGGTTGTGGCAAGGGTCTCTTTCTAAAAATCCCTCGGAACCTCGCTTTCCCCACCTCTGGGGAACTGCCTGACAAATCACCTGGTCAAAACCAACTGTTGTTTTCTTCAATTTAATTAAAAACTTAAAAAACAATTAAAAACCAAAGCCTACCTGCATCAGTTTAGTACCTGTTGCCTTGTAGCAGTAGCAATAACTTACTCGTCGTCAAGGTGAAAGGGACATGGAGGGGCTGCGGATGCACCCCAAGAGCGAGCCTGTGGGAGGGGTCTGGGCTGGGCTTCTCTCCAGTGCGGGGGCGGGAACTGGCAGAGACAGGACGGTGGGGAGGTGTGGCTGGCGGGCATGGTGACCCTAATGCCTTTCCTTCGGGGGCTCCCAGAGGACGTGTCACAGGGCGGTGGGGCGGACACTCTCCTCCAAGTGGCGCGGCCTGATGTCCAGACTTCCCTCGCCCAGGCGAGGCCCCGCTGCCAGCACAGGGGGGTTGATGCCAGAGCCCACTCGGAAACCACCTTCATGGCTCCTCTGTGCTTCCCTCCATCTCTCCCCGCTCTGCCTACTTCCTGAGACCCTGGGGCCTTCCCCCAAAAGAGAAAGCCTTACTTCAAAGAAAGGAAGCTCCCGGACACCCCAGGACCCCTCGGTCAAGGACAGCCCCCGGCTCCCCGCCCACCCCTAGGGCCTGTGCTTGGGGCTCCACTGGGGCGGGAGGTGTCGATGCACCCCAGGGGCAGGGACAGAGGGCAAGGCACAGCCAGCCTTGGGGGCGGGGCAGGGCGCCCTTCAGTGGGGCTCAGCCGCCCCGTAGAAGAAGGGGTAGTAGAGGGAGCAGGGGTAGGAGAACATGAATTTGACAGCAAACTTCATCTCCTTGTTCTTCTTGTCCCAGCGGTACACGGCCATGAGCAGCAGCTGCCCGTCCACCTTGCGGCCCATGACCAGGAAGCTGCCCGCCAGGCTGTCCAGCTGCGGGCAGGGGCAGCCCTCGCCGCTCTTCATGTGCAGCACCAGCCTCTTGGTGTCCTTGCGCTTCAGGGGGCCCGCCTTGAGCAGCTTCTTCTTCTTCTGGGCTCCAATCAGCTTCCGGTCCCCGTTCTCTATCTTGATCTCTTTGATGCGCATCTTGACCACTGTGTGAGGCGGATGGACAGAGGACAGCATGAGAACGGCCAGGCTCGCTCAGGGTGCTGGTGGCCCCACAGCTGGTGCTTGCGCCCGAGGCTCCCAGCCTGGGGCTTGGAGAGGTGGAGCTTATACCTGTACATTTTAATATTTATGAAGCTCCTATCCTGTGTTGGCCTTCCGCAGGAGTATCACATTTCTTCCTGGAGGTACAGGTGGTGGGGGGAGATGAGGTTTCGGGAGGTGGCGAGCTGCCTGAATTCTAGAGCCTGGATTGGGGGAAGGGAGGTCTGGCCGACTCCAGAGCCCGGACACGAAGTGCATGGTGGAGAACTCTCGGTGGGGAGCGGGGCGTGGGACCCTCCAGGGCGGGCATATTGGAGGTGCGGTGGTCAGCTGGAGGGTTTGGTGGAGCAGGGTCCTGGAGGTGGGGGGAGACTGGACTTCATGGTCTCTGAGGCTGTCTCTGAATGGGAATTCTGGCTGCGTGTGTCTATGGTGTGGAGTGTGCATGGGTGGGTGTGAGTCTGCATGTGTGCACGCACACGTGGTGTGTATGTGGACTGGCGAGTGTCTGGCAGCTGGCCTGCAGAGGTGCCTGCTCTGTAGCCTGTGCTGGTTTCTGTGGGGCGAACACCCCACTGTGACGCCCTGCACCACGGAGCGCAAGGCTGGGACACGCACCCACGCCCTGCTGTGATCTGGGTGAGGCCGCGCGGTGGGGGCAGGAGTGTGTGTGGTGCTGAGTGCTTTGTGTATGAGGATAGGTTTGTGGTGTGTGGGGGTGGGACGTGTGGTTGAAGATCGAGACTGGTCAGAGAGGGACAGTCTGGGGCACTCTAGGGTGACCATGGAGAGCCTAATACAGGCGGGAATAGCGAGTCCAGGGCTTGGGGAGGAGTCACTTGGGCCAGTCCCCCCTTCTTCGAGCCTGTGGGCCCCATCTCTGTGTGCATCCAGGGAGAAGCCAGAGAATAATTTTTCCACCCAGGGGAGGAAATTGTTATAAAATCCCTTCCCTTCTCTTTCTCCCTTTCCCCCTACCTCCTCTCATTTTCTCTCTCGGGCACACACACACCTCACTACAAAACAGACCAGCGACATGAAAGACCTGCTGAAGTAAGGATTCCATTGCTCTCTCTCTTTCACAGACAGGGAGGCCAAGACACAAAACAGGAGCCGACTTGGCAAAGATCACAAGCTGGGCTGTGTGGTCCATGCAGGAGCCAGGGCCCCGCCAGACTTGGCTCAGCCACCCCAGGGGAGGGGGGGCTCCGGGATGAAGCTGCAGGGCAGGTGACCACAGCTCTCCTGGCCAGAGTGTGTGGGGTGCTCGGCAGAGGTGTCCAGGGACAAAGGGGCTCCATCTCTCCTCTCCTGCTGCCCCCATCCATCTTGGGGCTAAGCCTGCTCCGCCCCCAAAAGAACCCAGCCCTGGCAGCCTTTCTGTGGCCCCCCAGGCACAAGCACTGAGGGAGGGCTGCAGGAACCCTGGCCAGGGATGGTTTCTGAGGCCTGTGGACTGGTCTGAAGCCCTCAAGATGATGTTGAAAAAGAGGTGCATTTCCCTGGGGAGGGTTCATGGTTATCATCACAGTCTAAAAGGGTCCATAAGGCAAGAACCGCTGTAGTTCGCAGTGAAGGGTGTGGGCACATGTGTTCACGTGTGTGTGTCACGGAGGAGGGGTTGGGGGTGGCTGCCTGGGCCTCACACTCACCAAAGTCACTGGAGCACATCTGCTCCATGAGGCCGTCGGCGCTGTGCTCCATCTCACACTGGGCGCAGATCTTGGTCACTGGAGAGAGAGTCAGGGGTGGGGTTGCGGGCGGCTGGCGTGGGGACCAGACTCCAAGGAGCCACTGAGGCTGCAGGCTCGCTCCCCAAAGAGCTGCCTCCCCCTGCCCAGCCTCACCTCCTCACCAGGAAGTGGGAGGGCGGCGGTGGTAGCGCCACCTGCTTGCTGAGTGGTTGGGAACCTGCAGAGGGGAGGTTGTGCAGGGACAGAGCTGCCCGGGTGGACGTGACTGCCGGGACCCTGGCCGCTGAGGCCAGGACGTGCACTGTCTTCTAAATTTGCTCTCATTCAGTCCTCAGCCTATGAACTAGTTGTTTCTTTACGTTAGAGAGAAGGACACCGAGGCCCAGAGTTGCTACCCAAGTCTGCAGAGCTGTGAGAACTGAGCCGAGCGCTCAGGCTTGGTGACTCCCAGGCTGGTGCGGGGGTGGGGGTGGGGTGGGGTGGGGTCCTTCTAGGAGCACAGGGTCCAGGTGTGGGGGCGGCACCGGCAGGGCAAGCACTGTGCCAGCCCAGCGCCACCCCTCTGAAGTGGGCAGCCTTAGCACTGCCAGAATTTCTGATTTTTCAAAGGAAGCCAAAACTCTTGCTTTTTATATGAAATATTCTGAGCTTTGCCTATTGGCCACACACTCTGGCTGCTTCTGGTCCTGAGGCCACCATACAGCGCCTGACCCCTCCTCTCCGGTGTGTGTCTCCAGGTGGGCACCCCAACACAGGGAAAGAGGGGCTCAAGGAGGGCGGGAGCGCAAGGGCAGGGCCCCGGGCCTGGGACCCCCCTGGCTTCCAGGCGGCTGATGGTTGGGCTCTAAGAAAACTGGAAAAGGAATCAGCCGGGATCGCTGCTGGGGACTACGCGGACTCTGCTTGAGCTGGCTTTCTCCCACTGTTGACCTGCGGACGGGGGTGGGGGTTGCCTTCTCTCAACACTCCATAATCACGGGACCCCCATCCAACCTTGCTCTCAGGAGAGGGCCTGGTGTGCAGGACCAGGGACTGCCAGGGTGGGTTAGTCCTGCCCTTTAGGGAAGTCCCAGTGTCAGGGGCTCCTTGGACCCTCACAGTAACCACCCGGGCAGCCGCGCCTTCCTGCTCAGCCCCACAGCGTGTCCTTCCGCCTGGTGCCAGCTGGGGGTGACTCTGCCTGGAAGGGGCTGGCAGACAGCGAGAGAAGGGGGAAGGGGACGCACAGAGGAGGGGAGGCTGAGACCAGGGAGGAATTCGGGGTCATAGGACTTGCGAGGTGGGTGGGAGGTGGCACTTAGGATGCCATAGGATTCAGAAACCTGGGGTCTTTCTCTGATTTACAGATGGGGAAACCGATGCTCAGAGTTAAGCAGCTCCTCTGAGGGGCAGAGCCTGGCAACCGCTCTTTCTTCTGCACTGAGCCTTGCCCAAGGTTCCCCCGTCTGGAGGGCTGGGGAAGGGAGTGGGAAGATTTAGGGTTCCCAGGAACAGAAAATGGGGAGATGTGAATCACAGCCCAGGTGTACACTTAACCCTGAGTGTTTCACTATACCCATTCCTTCTGCGCTCCTCCCCTCCCTAGGTCCCCAAAGGGGGTGGGGATCCTTGCCTTAGTGTCTTGGGGTCCAGGGTTGCGGGGGAGGTAAAAGGCACTGTTTAGCGATTACCAGCTGAGAGAGGCAATAAGGCATTTATCAGGATGCGCTAGGATGAGGGGACAATATTGGGACCACTCCAGGGATTCCAGCAGCTTGGGAAGGTGGGCACTGGAGGGAAGCCTGGGGGTTTTCAGCCGAGTTGGGATGGGGAGAATCACTGGGGATGTCCAGAGCCGAGGGAAGGCACTGCTTTGGCAGTCCACGGGGAGGTGGGAGGCTGGAGGCTGTGGGAAACAATCTCCGGCGTGCTTCAGGCTAAGCGAATTAGGGGTGTGCGTGCGTGTGTGTGCGCGCCCGCGCGTACAGGAGTTGACACCCCTGAGAGGGCCCGCAGAGCTGCGCTAAGGGAATGGGGGAGCGGCATCTGTCCCGGGCCCAGCACCCAGGGCCATGGGAGCGCGCGCGGACGGCAGTGGAGGTGCTACCTGGAGGCGCGGTGGCGGGCAGGTGCCCGAACTGCACAGCGATGCACAGGTCGTTGTCCAGGGGAAACTTGTGGCAGTGCAGCATCTCCGGCCAGGGGAAGCCGTAGGCCTCCATCAGCGGCGCGCACCCGGCGCGCACGGCCTCGCACAGCGAGCGGCACGGGTAGATGGGCTGGTCGAGGCAGACGGGCGCGAAGAGCGAGCAGAGGAAGACCTGCGTATCTGAGTGGCAGCGCTTGGCCAGCAGCGGCAGCCAGCTGCTCGCCTGCTGCTTCACCTCGGCCAGGCTCTCGTGCTCCAGCAGGTTGGGCAGCCGCATGCGCTTGTAGCCCACGGTGTGGCAGAGCGGCAGGTCGGCGGGGATGTCGAGGCACTTTGGTGGCTTGGAGTACGAGCGCCCGTGCAGTGGCTCGGTCTGCCAGCCGTAGTAGTCGTACTCCTGGCCGTGCGCCGGCACCCAGTGCAGCGCCCCCAGCAGCAGCGCCAGCGCAGCCGCCCCAGCGCCACCCGCCGCCCGCATGGCTGCGCAGCCCCGGCTGCTCGGTGCGTGGCGTCCCTAACTGCCCCGCGTGCCCCCGCCGCTAGGATGCTCCCTTCCAGCCGCTACAGCCGAAGTCAGCCGAGTGATTGGCAGACTCCGCTCGCCTCCCGGGCTCACTGAGTGATCCTGGCGCCTCCCACCTCGGGACACCAGCCCAGACTTCCACGCGGCCCCAGCCAATCTCTGGCCACCGCCACCCCCCCCCCCCCCCCCCCCCCCCCCCCCCCCCCCCCCCCCCCCCCCCCCCCCCCCCCCCCCCCCCCCGCCCGCCGCCGCCCCAAGGCTGCAGGAAGGCAGGGTGGAGCCCCAGCGGCCCTCCCACCCGGTTCCCGCGCCTCCTGCCCTGGGCCAGCTCAAGAGCCCCTCGCCACATCACAGGCACACAGGCGAGGTCTCGCCTCGGGCCTCTCCTCGAGGTTCCCTCACCTCTCTTGACATTTCCCTCGCCCCTTGCCTTCTCCATCCTTCCTCCTTATCTCACTTCGCCACGGCCTCTCCTGTTCCTCTTCTCACTCACTTCGATTGCTTATCTCTCCGTCTGGACCTTTCCCCCTCCACTCTGTTTTCTCTTCCCTGACACCTCGGTTCTCCCTTCTCCCAGCAGGAGGCTCCTGGCTGCCCACACCCTGCTGGTTCAGGCCGGGCAGGGGCGGGGGACAGTTCTCTAGCCTCAGTCTTCAAGCATTTTTTGAGCTCCTGCTTGGTGCTGGGCACCATGCTGGCTGCTGGGGAGTCAGAGATGGCTGTAACCCAAACCCCACCTCCAGGGACATCGTGACCTCGTGGGGGCGAAGAGAGCCATAACTACTGTTTAGTGAGTTCTTCCGAAGTGCCAGAGACCCTGCACAGCACTTTACAACCTCGTCAACCACTGTCTCTAATGACAGCCCATATTTGCTGGGGCTCACCGTGTACCAAGTCCGTTCTGCGCACACTGCATACATTTGCTCATTCAGTTCACACAAGAGGGCCGTACGGTGGGTGGGTACTACTCATACCCCCACTTTACAGATGCAAGCACTTGAAAGGGGTTAAGAGAGGTTAAGTAACCACAGGTGCCGGACTTGAATCCAGGTAGCCTGGTCCCAGAGTCTGTGCCCAGGTGCAACCGGCCATCTGGATCCTGAGCCTGCAGGCTTGGTGACTACAGGGCACACAGGTGAAGTGACGGGTCCTTGGTGAAGGAGCCGGGATTAGAATCCAGGCGTTGGGCTCCAAAGGCCAGGGCTTAGCGACTCTGGCCTAAAATAAACTCCAGCCCAGGGTGTGCAGTGCAGCGGGGGCCGAGTATGCCTGCTCCGGGAGCTGGGAGGAGGAAGGACTTGAGGAGGAGATACAGAGAGGCGTCAGTGAGGAGGCAACCTCAGGAACCTGTGTCTGGGGTCTTTCCCTTCTGTCTGGGTCCTGCCTTCCATTGGCTTTCCTGTGGGAGGAGCTTTGGACAAGAGGCTTGTGGGTGCGGTGGCTCAGACAAGATCTCCCCGTCTTTGCTGGGGAGGGGACCCTGGGAAGTGCCTTGTAGGAGGGCTCTGGGGGCTGGTTTCACTGGGAGGCAGAAGTGCTGGGACACTTGCCCCTTTTCACTCCTGCCCTTACCCCTGCTGCCCCCCCCCCCGACCTGACCCCTGTCAGTCCCCCTGCATGTTTTCAAGGCTCCTGGCTTCCCATGGATCTGTCCCTGCAGTGACATGATGGTGCAGAGAGGCGAAGGACCACCCTCCCAATATTCACCACACATGGAGCATCTACACACAGAGAAGGGGATACAGAAATGAGAAGACAGAGTCCCTGCTTCCTCGGGTCTAGCTGTGAGAAGACACAGGCAGAGGAGGCAGAAGACAGTTCAGCAGACAGAACCTGGGGTGGGACAGAATATCTTCTGATGTCCAGGGTGACCCAGTTGGGCCCAGGTAGAACAAGCCAAAGGTATTTTTCTCCCCCTTTTCTCTCTTCTGCCACCCCCTGGCACGAAGGGGCTCTGTGGATGACCACTGAGGCTCCCACAGGGTCAGTCAGCGTAGTGTAGTAATGGCGCAAGTGTCTGGTCTCTGCACACAGAAAGACTCAGGTTCAAATCCAAATGCATACTCACTGAATGACCTTGAGGAAGTACTTGGCCGTTCTGACACTCCATTTCCTTGTTTGTAAGCAGGAAGCTCCTCAGCAGTTCTTGTGAGGGGCAAACAAAATGATGCACAGCGAGGAAGCCCCCTGCACAGTGCCAGCCCGTAAAAGGCACTGAGGAATGTTAGATCTTCAAGGGGTGTGTGATTTTAGGGTAAAAATGTGGTGTGTGTGCTGAAAGCTCCCTTGGACTCCTTTGCCCTGGCTCTGGTTTGGGACTCTGCTCTCTGCACTCCAGCTCATCCCTCAGCCCTGCTCCAGCTTGGCCAGGCTTCTGCACTCCAGGGGAGGGGTGGCCTTGGGCACTGCAGTGGGGGAGGGGTGCTGAAGCTCCCCAGGTGGGTCTGCAAGGTGCTGGCTCCCTGGGCAGCTGATGGCCTGTGCTGCTCTTGGAGTTCCAGTGCCTGGCCTGGACAGAGGGAGGCTTTGTTCCTGCTGCTGGCTATGTAAGAACTGCAGATGCTCCGAGAGCAGAGCGAGCCTGCTCAGGGACCTGGCAGCCTCAGGGGCTCCGAGCGGCAGAGGGGCCAGGCAGGAAGCCTCCTGCAAGAGGGGGATGGGCAGTGTTGACCCAGCTCTGCCTTGGGGACCCTTGGCAGGATCCTGATGAGATCGAGGGGGGAAGCTCTTCACAAGAATGGTGCCCAGGTGGTGGCTGCCCCCTGGGGTACTCATTCGGGGACGCTCTCCCTCTGGGGCCAGGCCATTCGGTTATCCGGGCTCTGCAGCCCAAGAAGGGAGGAGGCTGCGGTGCCCCTTCCTGACGAAGCTGTTCCAGGGCCTGGGCAGCTGGGTGGGACACCTGGCGTGCTGGCATCTGTCCATCTTGGAGTGTCTGCAGTCTGTCCAGGCACACGGTTCCCGCAGCTGATAGAGGGAGCCGTTTGTTTAAAACAATGTTGATGCGTGGTTTGTTGTGAGCAAAGTCCTGCATACATACTTCGTGGCCCAGACTTGTTAATTATGTTATCAAATCCCGCAGTTTCTACTTTTTTATTGCCTACTTCGGTGGTTCTCCGAGTGTGATCCAGACTCTCCTGAGGGGCCCCAAGTCCCTTTCAGGGCATCTACAAGGTCAAAATGGTATGTAATTCCAAGATCCACTCAAAGTACAGGATAGACCAATGAATTTTAAGGTAACAGAGCAAGAAGAGTTTATTGATACGGATTCAGAATGTACATTACAGCCAACGTTTAAGGAGCTGGCACGTGTCAGTTTTTTGGTTGTGTCAAAGAAGAGTATCCACCATGTCTGAGAGCCTATTAAAATACCCTCCTTTTAACGGCATTTCTCGAGGAGGCCAAATTTTCTTCACACACTTTAACCAGAACAACATGGAACCACACTCCGAAGGCAGAAGGAGATATGAGAATCTGTTTTCTGTTAAGCCAGACATGAAAGAGATTTGCAAACATGTAAAACAATGCGCCCTTTCTCACTCTTTTGTTTGTTTTATGAAATATAATTACTTTTCCCAGTGTGTTATGTTAATATCATCTGGGTTTGCCGTTATTTTAAATAACCCAGGTGAGGGGCCTGTGCAGTGAAGAGAACTATCAGCGCGGGCTGCCCTCCCCGCCCCCGTTCTCTGTAAGAGGAAACTAGAACTTGGTCTTCCTGACTCCTGGTTCAGTGCTCTTCCTATCACACCTACGCATTGTCTCCCTCCCCAGAGTGAGGCTTTGTGGATTACAAAGCCGATGTCTGTCCCAGAGGCCCCCCATGTGCTGCGCCCCGGGAGTCCTCCTTTTGCTCAGGGTCTCTGGTGCCCTGGTAGCTGTGGGGCCTGGCTCGTTGTCCCTGAATCAAATGGCCAGTAGGCCAGTTCCAGTCCTCCCTTCTACGAGTCCGGACACTGGATCTCACCAGTCTCTGGAACAAAAGCAGAGACCCACTTACGCTGGGCCTGGGGCCTGGTCTAGCTCTGAGAATGCCTGTCCGAAGCACAAAAACAATGTTGGGCGGGGCATGGGTTCCCCGGACAGGGTTGGGATGGAGCAAAGGCTGAGCAGCGCCCTCCTGTCCGGCCCGGCACACCGGGGAGTGTGAGGCTGTGCCTAGGGGCAGCCGCCCCGTGTGCGAGAAGCAGTCCAATGTTTGGGTTAAGAGCATGGACTCCAGAGCAAGACTGGATTCTAATTTCAGCAAAGCTGCTTGACGTTGGCAAGCTGTTGAATCTCTCTGTGCTCAGTTTTCTCATCTGTAAAATGAGGAGGGTAGCAATAATTCATTATGGATTATTGAGAGCATCGGAGTTCATTTAAACATTGCTGACAAGGGTGCACACAGGAAGAGCTATTTATATCATTGCTAGTTAATACCATCAAAGATTGGCGTCTTTAGGATGGTATTTAGGGACTGTCACCAAATTCTGTGGCTCCTCACTCCTAAAATTGTCTTAAATCCCCTGTGCTCTCCCTCCTCACTCCTGTCCTTCCTCGCTGCTCTGGGCAGCCCCCTGGTCTCACGGTTTCCCGCTCTGCGGGAGCAAAGTGACCATTTCAAGCTGCTGCCTTGATGGCCTCGCCCTTTGGCTTGACACCCTCCGTGCTCTGATTGCTTTTAGCATCCGGTTCTCAGCCAGGCTCCCGGTGGGCCAGGCTGCCTCGCCCCGGGGCAAGCCCGTAGACCTCGGAGCCACTCTTCGTAGCCCTCGTCAGACTGGTCAGCCTGCCACGAGGTTTATTTCCCCAATTTCTGGCTTTCCAGTAGACTGAGAGCCGCAAGGCCGCCGTGGTCCGGTTCGCCCCGTTCCCCTTACTCCGAGCACACTGCAGTCCCCTAGCGGTGTCCCGCCCACGCTGCATGAGTGAACGACTGAACAGGACAACGAATGAATACTTGGTGGGAGGAAGCGGCAGAAGAAAGGAGTCTTTGGAGCCAGATGGGTTCAGGCTGAAGCCAGCTTCTTTCCTCCTTTTTCAGGTTCTGTTGGAATTCTTGGGAGGTCGAGGGGAGATCAGGATGGTTACAGGGCGACTGTGGGGAAAGCTGGTTCGGAAGGGTGGAAAAAGCGGAGTGGGTGGAGTCATGCCTGCTGAGAGGCTGGGGATGGCCACGCCCCTGAGCTCCCGCTGACTTCCCTCCTTCCTTGCCCTTCGTCTTTGCACACTTGTTTGGGCGACCTCGGTGCCTGCATTACATCTGCTTACCCACGCACCGTTTCCTCTAGTTATCCCAATAGCACTGTGAGGGAGGTACTGTCATCCTCATTTCACAGGAGAAAACTGAGACCCAGGGAGGTTCAGTAACTTGCCCAGAGTCATGCAGCCAAGAGGCAGAGCCAGGACTTGAACACAGGACTTCCCTCTGTGGCTTGTGGATTCCTGCCTAGCTGTGAGAAGAGGCTGAGGGGAGTTGCACCCTGTTAAGCCTTACTCAAACTGCCTTGCAGGGGAGGAGGGCGCTAGACCAGAGCAGACATGTTTGTGGGACGCAAGCAATGAGGCTGCAGCAGGTTTGACCCTGCCAACCAGGGCCACTGCTAACCAGGGAGCTCAAGGTCCAGAGGGCCAGCCAGCTGATGGGCAAATACACAGTTTGTGATCACAACTGCAGTGACTTCCCTGCTGGAGGTCAAGAGGTGCCCCGAAGCCTCCTCTTCAGGGAAAGGACAATGAGCCCTGGATACAGAGTCAAAGGCTCCCGTTATTAGGGTTTTGCCTCTACTACTTATGGGCCATGATAACTCAGATGAGACTTAGAACAGTACACACAGCGCCACGTGCCTCAGTTTCCCCATCTGCAAAACAGACTTTCTTTTTCAGATTTGTCGGTAAGACTGAATGAGAAATACCTAAAAATGCCCCAGACCTGCCGCAGCATACGTGTTCGTGCAGTTCTGTGCGATCACGGGAGACAGCCAGCGGGCAGCCCGCAGCTCAGCCCCGGCTGCGGCAGGGCCCCTTGAGGTCCCAGATTTATCACATGTTTCAGCGGAAAGCTACCCTGTATTCGGGTGGTTCTCGACCACCCAGGGTCTCTGGAGGCGCTGCTGCAGGTTCATAAACTATTCCCCATGTTTCTCCAAATCAACACAGAATGGTTCATTTGCCCTTAAATAAAACAGTAGATTTCTTTGCTTTCGGCTGGAATTACGCTCTTTTTTTTTTTTTTTTAAAGATTTTACTTATTTATTTTAGAAAGGGGAAGGGAGGGAGACAGAGAGGGAGAGAAACAGCAATGTATGGTTGCCTCTCACATGGCCCTCACTGGGGACCCGGCCCGCAACCCAGGCATGTGCCCCGACGGGGAATCGAACTGGGACCCTCTGGTTCCCAGCCCGTGCTCAATCCACTGAGCTACACCAGCCAGGGCTGGAATTACGCTCTTGTTCTCATGCTGCACAGGAGCCGATTGGCAGTCCATGCCTCTCTGATTAGTTTGAAAACCAGAGGCTGGGGGAGAAAAGTGAGCGGCCCAGCAAGAGGAAGGGTAGGTCAGAGGGGCCTCGGGGGAGGAAGTCAGGAAGCCCCCAGAAGGTTCCAGAGGGCAGGATTCTGGAGGGGAAACCCAGGGCAGGAGTGGTAGGGGTGGGGGCCAGCTGTTGGGGACACCCCGGGCAAACAATGGCTTCATTAAGGAGAGGGTGTGGATGGGGAGAGGCTGGACAGAGCTGCAGCCAGTGAATCTCCTCTCTCTCCCCCAAGCCAATGGGCTAATTGTCGTCTGCTGGGAGGGCGCTGAGGCAGCGGCCTGGGAACTGCTGGGCTCTTGCCCTGAGGGACACCGCGATGGTCGCAGCCTCTTCGCCTGGTCCCAGAATGGCTCCTCTGTGATCCATGCTGAGGCTTTAGGCCACAGTAGGGGCTACCTGGTCCTAGCTTTTCCAAATGGTGGTTCAGGGTGTGGGTGCCCACAAGAGGCCATCTGAAAAGGGGCCCCTACTTGCCCCCTGCCCACTTCTGGGAGATTGAGGCCCTGGTGAGGTTGGTCAGAGACCAGAGCTCGGCTCACCCTTTTTTTTTTTTTTTTTTTGACTGTCTGAGTCTCCACTTGCCCTGCTGGGCTGTGGCCCTGGGCCAGGGGCTCGGCGTCTTGGGTCTCAGCTGCTCCATCCATACAATGAGGAGGGTTGAGCTAGAAGAGCTTCATCGCTGGGCATTTGTCATCAGGATGACAAGGCTGCTACTGGCATTAAGTGGGCAGCGGCCAGGGGTGCCAGCTGCCTGCATGTCCAGCTCAGCCCTGCACAGCCAAGAGTTGTCCCGTCCTCATGGTCGACAGTGCCCCTGTGGAGAGGCGCTCGTAGATCAACGCTTTTCACCACTGGTGTTTTTAAAGTAAGATGATCCTGTTTTCAAAGGATGTGGCTTGTGGGAACTCAGCCGATGGAACAGACGAGAGGGGAGTGCGTGTGGCTGGGCTGGGGCGGGAGCTCTACCCTTGAGCATCCTTGTGGCCTCTGGCGGCCCCTGGCCTGCGCAAACTCTCTCCAGGGCCCCCTCTCTGGCTGTTCCGGCTGTTCTGATTGGTCGGACACACCTATCCTGATCCATTGGACATCTGCTGAAATTGGCCAGCGGCTGCGCTGTGCCTGTTGGTACCCCCCACCCCTGTGTACGCCCCGTGGTTCTTTGTTGTTTACTGTTAGAGGTATGACGGGCAGGTGAAGTCTGGGTTAACATCTTGTGGCTGTGACCTGTCCCCGGCTTCCAGGCCTACCTGGAGTAGGCTGGCTGACTCGGGTCTCACAGGGCACACCCCACCGCCAGGAAAGGAGAGATGTCCCCAGATTTGCAATGTGAAGCAATCACCTTGGAAGTCGGTTAGAAGACATGTCGGATTGCTGGGTTACCTGCAGACTCCATCCAATGCATGTCTCTCCCGGGCGGTCCTGCTGCAGTCCAGCAGGACCAGGATGAGAAGTGCTGAGCCTGCTTTCCTCCTCCAGCCCTCCCCGGCCAGTGACGCCTCTCTCCAAGGCTCACGGGCCTCCTGGAGGCTGAAGGGAGAACTCTTTCCCTTCTGGAATCTCCGCAGAACCTGCCCGTCTGTCTGCCTGGGCATCTGGTCAGTCCTCGGGGGTTGCCCGGCCCAGCACCCAGCTCAGGGCTGTGATCGATAGTGATGTTAGCAGCCATTTGCAAGTCTGGGCGTCACACTAAGTGATTTATTATCTCACCGAAACATCTCCACAGTGCTGAGAGTTGGCTGTTACTGTCATCCCCACTTACAGATGAGAAATCAGAGGTGACTGAGGACTCAGGTAGCTGGGACTCTTCCAGATGGATTTGACTCCACCGCATGCATTCCGAATACGGGCAGGCCAGCCTGCCCGTCTGTCCATCTGGGATTTCATAATCACCCTTCTGTCGGTCTGACGTGGTGCCATTATTAGTGTTGTTATTGATGAGGACTTGAGCCTTAAGACTTCCCAGGGGCTCGTGCGTGAGCAGGGATCCTCATGTAGCTGAGAACTAGGCTCCTGATGGGAATAATCCACCTCTATAGGGTGTTTGGGGGTCACATCGGATGTTTTGTTCCATCCTTAGAGCAACCGAGGGATTCGTGCACAACCAGTCCCCACTTTACGGATGAGGAAACCGAGGCTCGGCGAGGTTAGGTAGCTTACGCAAGGTCACCCAGTCAGTCAGTGATGGAGCAGGAGCTGAGCAGGCTCTGACTATCCCCAGACTCCACGCTTTCCCCTGCCCCGTAAACCGGGATTGTGCCGAGGTCAGGGAGAGTTTTCCGTCTTTCTAGCCGGAGATGTGTCCCCGCCACCCCGGCCCACCCTGGAGGCTCCGCAGACAGCTCGGGGGCAGCTGGAGACAAAGAGCCCCCGGCCCTCTTGCCCTAGTTACGTGGCCAGGTCACTCCCAGTTAGAAAAAGGTGCGTTCTTTCCCCTCCACTCACATTACCCAGCCTCTGGCTTCCTGGAATGTTTGTGAAAATTCCAAATCACTTGGCAATAAGTCCTCTTCCCCACAGTTTTTGCAAACAAACAGAAAGCCGAACGCCCTTCAGCTTCCAGACCGCACACATTCACACCCTTCCCGCTGTCAACTCGGGCCAGGGCCCCTTTAGGAGGAAGCATATCCGAGAGGAAATCGGGAGTCAGGTGTGTGCGCAGGGCAGCCGGACAGAAAGTTTGGTTGTTACTCCCAGGACCCAGGCTCCTCTCTGAGGGAGGCAGAAAGGATGCCTCATGACCCCAGGGCCAGTTCCTGCTGGCTACTTCCTGTGCAACCTTGGGCCTGCTCCGAACCTCTCTGGGTCCCGAGTTCCCCATCTCTTGGAGGAAAATAATAATGCCATCCTGTTGCGAGTGTCAGATGAGATCATGTAGACGAAGAGGTTTTTATCACTGTTATTCTTTGATGACCTGAAGGTCAAGTTTGTTTAATAAAATTCTGCAATGATGGGAATGTTCTATGTCTGTGTTCTCCAATTCGGTGGTTGCTAGCCACACGTGGTTCCCGAGCACTTGAACTGTGGCTAGTGCTACTGAGGAACCGAATTTTTAATTAAATTTTTTTAGTGAGATAAAATTCACATACCGTAAGATTAAGCATTTTAAATCGAACAATTTGGTGGCATTTAGTGCATTCGCATGTTACGCAACCGCCGCTTCTGTCTGGTCACAAAACACTCTCGGCCCCTCCCCAGGAAACTGCACACGTGGGGAGAAACTTCTCCCCATTCCCGTCCCCCCGCCCCGAAACCACCACGCCACTTTCTGTCTCTGTGGATTTGCCTCGGACATTTCACATAAATGCAAGGCATGGTATGTGGCCTTTTGTGTCTGCTTCTTTCATTTAACAGCGTGTTTTCACGGCTCACCCACGTGTAGCAGGTGTCAGCACTGCATTCCTCTCTCACGGCTGAGTACTATTAATTTAGGGAATTTCAATTTAAGTAGCCCCATGTGGCTGCTGGCCCCTGTACTGGACAACCAGCACCTCTGGGACCCTTCCAGGGAGGAAACAGGACCTTCAAGTGCCACGGGCGGCTGAGGGTGCACGGCAGCGGGAGAGCGAGGAGCCTGGTGGGTGAGAAGGCGGAGAGAGTGCCCCAGGTTCCCTGGAGGGGAGCTCTGGCCGGGGACGGCCATGCTGCTGCTGCTGCACCAACGTACTCCACCCTTGCAGCAGCCCTCGTGTCTGTGTGTCCTACCGTCTCCCCTACGTTACAGAGGGAAAGACTAAGGCTCAGAGTGATTAAGTCGTTTGCTCAAGGTCACACAGGTGGAAAGTGGGAAGGGACGGGTCTATAGGCTTGGGGCTGGTCCCTTCCTAGGGCTCGTGATCTTTACCATAAGGCTACACAGTCTTTGCAGCCTGATCCAGGAGCTGCCCAGGAGAAGACAGATTCGGGACCCTGGCTGCACCGCACAGACCCGCTCACCCTGAGGCAGGCGTCCTTCCCCTGTCAGCCGCTCTGAGCTGAGAACTGCCTGGGACCTGGGTGCCTCTTCGGCAGTCAGGAAAGGGTGGCTGATGGGGTACCTCCGAACAGTATTAGAGAGTAGCCTCCATTAATTTCCCATCATTTATCAATGAGTAACCTGGCCTGTCGGGGCTCCCGGGCCCTCCTCGGGCCCCCCACTATTAATTGATCTGGGAAGGAGACTCTGTTAATTGCAGACCCAGAGTAAACAGGCTAGGGTGAACGGGGCTGATAGCAGATAGCTTTCTGCGGGTGTGCTGCCCTTTGCCCTTTGGGAAGGGGCAGCGGGAAGAGGCAGAGAGGGAAGGGGAAGGAGTGGTCCGAGGAATGTCTTGGAGTGGGGGAGGGAGGGCTGGCTTCCTGGGGCCCCAAAGAGCCAATCTGTATGTCCCTCTGGAAATAGAGTCCTGTGCTGGGCTGCCGGCTTGCTGTGCTCTGCCAGAGGGATGGGGGGCCGGTGAGACTGACACTCACCTCCTTTCATCCCTTCCCCTGTCCCTGCATCTCCTCAGCGCTCCCTCTGAACAGCCTCCCTTCCCCCCGCATTCACCCACTCCCCTCATCCATCTGTTGTTCTCTCCTCCTTTCTCTTTCGTCATCCATTCTTCACTTGTTCTATAGGCTCCGCTGAGAGCCCACCCTCCCTCCTTCCCTCTCTCCCTCCCCATCCCTCACTCATCTTCTATCCTCCCCACCCATACAGATAGTGACCAGGTGTTTCTTGAGAAAGGTAGGGAAGAGATTGGCGGGAGTCCCCCGAGCCCAGGCCACCTGAGACTGAGGAGTCCTCGTGGGTTGAGTCTGGGCCCCTGCATGACCCCGGAGCAGCAATCGCCTGGCTTCAGACATGCTGGCCACTCACTCAGGGCTGGACAGAGTCCCTCTGTCCCTGAGGGAGGGTGGAACATTTGCCTCCCACCCCCTCCCCCGCCCCCATCCTTGGCCCTTGCCGGTGACCTGTAACTCAGGCAGCCTTTTTCTCCCAGAGCTGAGTCTGCATCTGGGGTTGGGTTTTCAGCAGACACACACATCAATATGGACCCATCGGTTGGAGTTTGGGGTCTGATACCCTCTGGGACCCCAACATCCCATGGGACAGTCCTGATGGGGCTTTGCGGACACTGTTTCACCCTATCAATGCTGTGTGGGGGCAAAGCAGAGATTGTCATACCCCTTTCACAGATGTGGAAGTCGAGGCTGTTTGCTGAATCCTCACAGCTGGATCAGTAATAAACTCACTCTCGCCCGGCTGGTGTAGCTCAGTGGATTGAGCGTGGGCTGGGAACCAGAGGGTCCCGGTTCGATTCCCAGTCGGGGCACATGCCTGGGTTGCAGGCCAGGTCCCCAGTGAGGGCCATGTGAGAGGCAACCATACATTGTTCTTTCTCCCTCCCTTCTCCTCTCTCTGAAAATAAATAAATAAAAATCTTAAAAAAAAAAATTTATAATAAACCCACTCTCAAATCACTCAGCCACACGGTGCCAGACCTGCAACCTGTTTCCAAGCCCCAAATCTGTGCCCATGTTATGGGTGGGGCACCTGAGGCTGGGGAGGGGAGGGAACTTTCTGGTCAGCCCCTGGGCTGTCTAGTGGTGGAGGCTTTGGCTACCGAAGTGGGGCAGCTCAACCCAAGGCCGGTACGGCCCGGGGACCCAAGGGCCAGCAATGTAGCTGTGGCTGCCATTTACCCAACCGCAGTCCCGCTGCCAGGCGCTGTCTTGGTGCCTTCCACATTTTGTGGTGACTTGGCCAATTCGGTTTAGGTAGGAGAGCAAGACGGCAGCTGGAACACAGCCCCTTTTGCTCCCCTCTTCCCCTTCGACCCGCCCTCCTGGGGAGCTCTGGGGTTGATCTGGGGGCTGAATGTGCCCTGCCACTACCCATTAATCCCTAACCGCTGCAGCTGGGAGATAAGATAGCACCAGCCCATTAATCAAGGCTGCCTGGCGGGGAGGCCGGGGGTGGGGTGTGACAACACCACCTCCCAGGTGGAGATAAGTCCCCTCCTCCTGGCTCCCTCAGGGGCCAGGCTGTGGAGGATGCTGGGAAATTTGGTCTCAGGTTCCAAATCCAGGTATCTGGCGGGTGGGTGGAGCCTGCAGTGGGCACTGGGGCAGGCAACGCCTGTGTGCAGGCCAGATTGAGAGGAGCTGGGACCCTGGGTTCTGGCCACAGTGCTCCCCCCGCTGCCTCCGTGGGCTTAGATAAGCCACTGTACCTCTCTGGGCCTGTGCCTATGTCTGAAAGGATGAGAGGGTGGATGCGCCTGGATGACCTGGAGGACCCTCTCACCATGAATGTGCTTAGTGACCAGTCACTGGGGCAGGTGAGGGGTGGGCTCACCAGCCAGCAGGGAGAGGGCAGAGGCACTGACTTGGCTAAGGGACAACAGGATTGGTCCCAAACCTGTGTTAGCCACCCCCTCCCCAGGACGGAGGAATGGGCCCTGGACCAACTGTGCCCTTCAGGGGGCCATGCAATCTGTTGGTTAAGCACGTGGGAGTTTGGTTCAGATCCCAGGTCTGCTACCTCCCTGTGTAATCTTGGGTGGACTGCTCAACCTTTTGGGACCTGGGTTTCCCTACCTGTACGGTGAGGGTGGCAGTATTTCCCTCTCGGGATTTTCTTGGGGAAGTAGAATGCTTAGCTCAGTGCCTGGCAGACCCAGGTGCTCAGTAAATGACAGTCATTATTCCTTCCTCCTCGGCCAGCTTCTGGGGCCTCTTTAACACAGTCTGTGACCCCAGAGGTGGACCAGGTGAGGGCAGCTGGACCCCAAAGGAATTGCTGGTCCAAGGATGCTGATGAAAAAGGGTATGAGTTACATTTTTATACACAATACACCACAAATTTAAAACAGCAACCATTCAGTATCCCCACGGTTTCTGCGGGTCAGGAGCTCAGGAGGGGCTCAGATGGGCGGTTCTGACTTGGGGCCTCGTGGGAGGATGCAGCCGAGGGGTTGGCAGGGCTGCCTATCAGAAGGCTTGCCTGGCGCTGACCTGCTCTTGGCTCCCTCTCACAGCTGCTGGCCAGAGGTCGCGTGGGCTGCTTGAGTGTCTGTCTGCATGACAGGGTAGCTGGCTTCCCCAGGGGGAGTGATTTCGAGGCAGCCCTGGAGGAAAAGCAGCTCTTCATCGCCTGCTCTCGGAAGCCACACACCATCACTTCCACTGTGCTCACGAGAAGGAAGTCACGGAGGCCAGCCTGCACGGAGGAACGTCAGAGACAGGCACACGCAACGGGACAGGATCTGCAAACAGTGACAGCTCTCCTGTGCCTCGGCACTCTGAGCTGGGAACGTGATACCCACAGTGGCTGATCCCCGTAATTACCTTCTGAATCAAGAATCATGTTTCTTCTGTGGTTGGGAATACAGTGGTTCAGAGAGGTAAGTGATTTGCCCAGGAACATCCAGCCAGGAGGTGCCCATAGTGCTGTCTGCTCTGGGGGCCAGGCCATTCCCCACCGCAGCCACCACCAGCTTCAGCCACACCCCATGCCCCCCTTCCTGGTCTGGAGTCCTTCATTCAGGCCTTGCTTGGCAAAGAGTTTCTGAAGCCTGCTGTTGCTTTGCCAGCCCTGTGGGGAGGGGCTGAGGCCAGGGTGTGCAAGGCTCAGGGCAGGGCGCCCTCGCTGGGGGAGGGTCGAGGCCAGGGTTCGGGGCTGGGAGCTCTTCTGAGCCTTCCCAGCATGTCCCGGGTCTCCAGCCTGGAGGGATCTTCATGCACTTTCCCACTTCCACCAGCAGAGGGAGCAAGTGCTGTGTCCCGGAACCTGGGAAGCTCCAGGAGGCCTGGCAGAGGGTGCTCCTGGGTGGGGTGGAGTGGGGTGATTTGGAGCAGAGCTGGCAATGTTGAGGGGTTTGTGTCCCCCACTCCACGAAGGAAGTAATCTCTGAAGCCCCAGAGCCCAGGGGATAGGGCCATGGAAAAGGGAGAGAAAGGATGGTGTTTCCTGGGCTTGAGATTTCAGATCTCAGCCCCCACCACCCTTGGGATCCAGAGGAAGAACCGAAGCCATTGTGTTTCACTCCATAACCCATTCAACAAGTGCCACTGGGTACCTGTTGGGTGCCTGGCACCCTGGTAGGCACTGGGAGCCCATGCCAGAGGTGTTCTCTCAAATGGCTGACCTTCGAGTGTGGGGGCAGGAGGACCAGGGCTAGGACAGCCCTCCTATGGAGTCACAGATGGAGTCATTGTCAGTGGGACACAGAGGAAGCAAAGAGAGGGCTGGACAGGCGATGGCTGGGGCCTGTGCCCCCACGTGCTCACCCAGATGACCAGTCTGTGAGTCTGAATGGGAACGGCCTCCTCCCCAGGGCCCGCCCGCGCCAGGAGCCCCTGCCCTCACCAGAGATCACCACGAGTAGTCACAAGGGCCTGGCAATGACAGCAGGGGGTGCATTTAGTCCATGGACTGAGCCCACTGGAGGCCTGGAGGCCCACAGGCCTGGCTTCCAGTCTGGCGTGGTCACTTCCCGGCCCTGAGACTTTGGCGAAGACACGTAGCTTGTCTGTTTTGGCGCCTGCCGAGCAGCGGTAACGATTCCTGCACAGTGTGAGGGCTGAGACCATGTGTCCTAGCCCGGCCTCTGGCCAGCTGTGAGGCCTTCGGCATGTGATTATTTTTCTATTGCTGCTGTAACAGATTTCCATGAACTTAGCAGCTTAAAACAACACATATTTATTATGTGACATCTCTGTGGGCCCGGAGTCCAGGCACAGGTCAGCAGGGTCCTCTGCTCAGGGTCTCACAAAGCTGCAGTCAGGGGAGCAACTGGGCGTTAGGGTCATCCGAGGCTCGGGGTCCCCGAACTCATGTGCGTTTTGGCAGAATTAATTTCTTTGCAGCTCTGGAACTCATGGGGGCTGCATCTCCAAAGCCGGCAGGAGAGAGCTCTGCCATGTCACCTTCTGTGAAAAGATTCAGCTGATTAGGCCAGGCCCACTCAGGAAATATCCCTTTAGATTAACTGATTAAACGTTCTATTATATTTACTGGTCCTACCCACGCACAAAGGAAGAGCATTTCCTGAGGCCATGTATACTAAGGGGCTGGCATCTTGGAGGCCATCTTAGAATTACCAATATGACAAAAATATTTTAAAATAATACTGTATTTTACCCTGTATAATGTGCACTCACGTTTTTGGCCCAAAGTTTCAGGAAAAAAAAATTTTAATTTTTTAATTCAATTATTTATTTATTTATATTTAGAAACAAAACTGATTATTGTCTTCTAGGGTATTATTTTGCATATGGATATCATTATTGCCTTCTGGGGTTACACTTTTAATGCATAAGCATAAATAAAAGAATTAAAAATATTTATATGATACAGTTAGTACTACCCATGTATAATGTGCAGCCTTATTTTTCCCTAAAAAATTTGGGCAAAAAAGTGCACATTATACATGGCAAATTATGGTAATCATGTAATATTTTTAAAATTTTTTATTAAAAATTTAATTTATTTATTTTTAGAGAGAGGGGGAGGGAGAAATAAATTGAAACATTGATCGATTGCCTCCCATAGGCACCCCAACCGGGGACCGAACCCACAAACCAGGCGTGTTCCCCAACTGGGGATCCAACTGGCAAACTAGATTTTTGGGACAACCTCCCACCGACTGAGCCACATCAGTCAGGGCAGTAATAATTACTTTAAATTGTTCTTTAGTTTTGAGAAAATAAACACAGAAGAAATTTCAATATTTCACAAAACTGTGCTTACCAAATAAAGCATTCCAGTTCTCAGCACACACTCTGCATCACGGTTTTCAGTTTTAAACACAAGACAAAACCTCCACGTGATCCTATAGAATGACAGGATTGAAAGAACTCAAGTTCTGATGCTTTGTTTTCACACTCAGCGGACTTTCACTGTTTTAATTTGAATGAACTGTTCAAATGCAGAAATGCGTAGTACCATAGGATCTGGGAACACAAGCTGTACCTGAAGTGAGCTTGAATGAATCTGAACAGTTGGGAAGTTATCCTAGACACACACAGCTGGGAAGCGAGCAAGATGCGCTTCAGCAGGCGAGTGGACAGGCAGTGGCGCGTCCAGACAGTGGGAGGATATTCACTGAGAAAGAGAAGTGAGCTATCAGCCCATGAAAAGACACTGAGGCACTGTCCGTGCGGATGGCTACAGGGACGAAGCCAGTCTGGAAAGGCTACATTCAAACTAGATGATATTCTGGAAAAGTCAAAACTGTCAAGACACTAAAAAAATCAGTGGTTGCCAGGGGCTCAGGGAGGGATGAACAGGCAGAGCACAGGGGATTTGGGGGCAGTGAAACTGTTATAGATGATTCCAGAATGGTGGGCACATTGTACATGCATACAAGGAGGAAATGTTTAGACTTTCTCCACCAGGCCTGTGGCCAGAGTTCTACTTACGTAAGGGCAGCATACCTTATTTCTGCACACAAAACAAAGCAGAAAAACAACAGACCCACAGGGTAGAATCACACGAAGAATGCCCTGTCACATGCTTTTGACCCTCTCCTTTTGGTACTTCTATTGAAAATATGATGAGACTTCTGGCTCTTTTCTGTCTCTTTCTCTTGCTTCTGTATTTTCCATCTTTAACCTCTCTGGGCTGCATTCTGGATAGTTTCCTTAGACCTAACTTCCAGTTCATTAATTCTCTTTACAGCTGTGTCTAATCTGCTGTTAGTCCCATCGTTGGAGATCCCAATTTCTTTTTTTTCCCTAGAGCTAGAATTTGTTTGGTTCTTTTCAAATCTGCTATGTCACTTTTTATTGCTTCGAGTTTCCTGCCAGATTTTTTCAAGTTTAGCTTTTTATTTCTTAATACATGGTAAGCACAGTTATTTTTTTTTTAAGATTTTATTTATTTATTTTCAGAGAGAGGAGAAGGGAGGGAGAAAGAGAGGGAGAGAAAGAGCAATGTATGGTTGCCTCTCACATGGCCCTCACGGGGACCTGGCCCGCAACCCAGGCATGTGCCCTGACTGGGAATCGAACCGGGACTGCTTGGTTCCCAGCCCGCGCTCAATCCACTGAGCTACACCAGCCAGGGCAGCACAGTTATTTTTTGTTTACACTGATAATACTGATATTTTATATACTTTTGGGTTTGTTTCTATTGTCTGCTGTCTCCTTGGTTCTTCTCATGAATGTTGGAATAACATATTGAAGCCTTGGATTCAAAATCCAAAAAATATATTTACTTGCTTCACGGCCAAATGCTAGGGGGTGTTACAATTCTGGGATTAACACAATTCAATTTTAACACTTGCTATTTCCTGGTGAGAAACCAGGGCCCAAGCAAGGACTGGTTTTTGCCAGATTCATCTCCTCCCTCCGCCGCACCCCATCCAGGGGGTGCAGTTCCACCGCTGGGATGGGCAGGGGTTTTCAGAGTTCCCACCTGTGGCTAGGTCTCGGTTTTTACTTCTTTCCTTCCAGCCCCGAGGATACGCAAAGCCCAGCTCCTGCTTTTGTCCCCGTTTCTCCTGTGTAAGCAACTGTCCTCAGACAAAAGCAGCTTTGTAGGCTGGGCTTATGCCTCGGGAGTCTTGTCTTCTCCCAGAGCTTAGCCCAGGGATTCCTCGGCAGTTTCTGTCTTTGGTGTTTTCAAGAAGGAGTTTTTCCAGTTTTTGGCCCAACTTTCTTTTATTGTCCTCCGTGGAGAACTGGTCTGAATTATCTTGTTTACTGCGACCAGGACTGCACATGATGAATGAGTGACTGTGACCTTACTACTTCACAAGTAACAGCCCTGGCCTTATTCACTAGAAGAGGCTTTGCTACCTTCGTGGGCATAAGTCATCACAAAGAGACCCATACTGGACAAGAGCACATCTGTCTTAGTCATGCAGGATGAGTACCAGCCTCATGTAGCTCCTTTCTTGGCCCAAACTTTTCTCTTGCCACAAGCAGAAGCAGCAACAGTCAAGGAGTCAGGAGATGTGATTTCAGTCCTGGCTTTGCCACTCGCTCATTCCCTGCCATGGATAAGGAGGTAATTTCCCATTTCCTTTTTATTTTTTTCTCCTCTTTCCCTGTCTCTTTTATAAAAATTGTGTTTTATTGATTATGTTATTACAGTTGTCTCGATATTTCCCCCTTTGCCCCCTCCACCCAGCACATCTCACCCCCTCAGGCCATCCCCCCACCATTGTTCATGTCCATGGGTCATGCATATAAGTTCTTTGGCTACTCCATTTCCTCTACTGTACTTTACATCCCCATGGCTATTCTGTACCTACCTATTTGTACTTCTCAATCCCCCCACCTCTTCACCCATTCCCCCACATCCCCCTCTTGGCTGTAGATCCCTGCTTTTCATGATTTTGAGTATTTCTTGCCAATCCCTTCTAACCTGCAAAGATTCTTTTGAGAAATCAGCTGACGGTCTTACGGGAATTCCCCTGTAGGTAACTAATTTTTTTTTCTCTTGATGCTTTTAAGATTCTCTCTTTATCTTTAACTTTGGCATTTTAATTATGATGTATCTTGGTATGGGCCTCTTTGCATCTATCATAATTGAGACTCTCTGTGCTTCCTGGACTTGCACGTCTCTTTCCTTTGCCAAATTACAGAAGTTTTCTTTTATTATTTTTTCAAATAGATGTCCATTTTCTTGCTCTTTCTCTTCTCCTGGTACCCCTATGATGCAAATGTGGGAACACTTGAAGTTGTCCCAGAGGCTGCTTATATTATCCTCATTTTAGGGGGTTGTTTTTTCTTCTTGTTGTTCTGATTGGCTGTTTTTTGGTCTTTATGTTCCAAGTCATTGATTTGATTCTTGGCTTCATCCACTCTACTGTTGTTTCCCTGTAAATTGTTTTTTTCAATTAGTGTATCCTTCGCTTCTGACTGGACATTTTTTGTGCTGTTGAGGTCCTCACTAAGTTCCTTGAACATCCTTATAACCAGTGTTCTGCATCTGATAGATTGCTTATCTCCATTTCGTTTAGTGCTTTTTCTGGAGTTTTGATGTGTTCTTCCATTTGGGCCATGTTTTTTTGTCTCCTAATTTTGGCAGCATCCCTGTGTTTGTTTCTGTGTATTAGATAGAGCTGCTTTGACTCTGTGTCTTGGTAGTGTGGCCTAATGTGGTAGGTGACTTGTAGGGTCCAGTGGCACAGCCTCCCCTATCATCCAAGCTGGGTACTCAAGGTGCACCCTTTGTGTGGGCTGAATACACCCTCCTCTTGTTGAGACTTGGTTGCTGTTGACAGATCAATGAGAGGGATTTACCCAGGCCAGTCAGTGCCAAGGATTGGCTGTGACCACTAACCACCAACCTCTGCCCTTTGTGGAGGATCAGCTGTGCAGGGGCAGGGTGGTCTGATGTGGTCTGTAGTTGTCCGCTGGGTTCGCTGGCCCTGGGGTTTCCTGGGTGGTGCAGGCCAAGGTCAGTCCCTACCTGTGTTTTTCCCAGGGCCACCCTGCCTGAGCTATAAAGCAATCTGAGATGGCTGCTATGTGTGCTGGACTTGGAAATTCCCAGGTGAAGCCAAGCTGTGAATCTAGGCTGGATGCTGCTAGTGCAGGGCCTGGGGCTCACTGAGGCCAGCTGTTGCTTATTTGAGAGGGTTTAGAAAGTTGTGAAGCTTGAGTCAAGACCAGCAATTCATTTGGAAAAGTGTCTTGGATGGCCCCAAAAGTTGGGTGGGACAGAGTCACTAGGGATCTCCAAGGTGGGTCAAACAGTATTCGCCAGGTTGATGGAGTCTGAGATATGGCACCAGCTTGCCAGCTCTGTGGTGGGAAGGTTTAGGAAAGGGACAATAGCCCCTGCTAAACTTGATGCTAGACACTTCAGTTCCTCCGTGTATGCCACTGCTGCCCTGGTGCTGGAGCTCAGAGAGGTGAGTGTGAGTGAGTCAGTGTGCGGGTTCTTTAAGAGGAACTGCTTGGGGCTCCAGAATTTTCTTCCACTGACTCAGTCTCTGCTAGTTTTTGCAGCCAGAAGTTGTGGGGACTTATCTTCCTGGCACTGAAACCCTGTCTTGGGGAGCCTGGTGTGGGGCTGGGACACCTCACTCCCAAAATACCCCTCCTGAATTTTTATCCACCACATATGGGTGAGGGACCAGCCCATTCCATGTCTGTGCCCCTCCTACCAGTCTGGATGGATGTGGTTTCTTTAATTCCGTAGTTGTCAGACTTCCATTCAACTCAATTTTTTTTCAACTAAATTTTTAATGGTTCTGAATGATGGTTTTTTTTATATTTTAGTTGTAATTTTGATGTGGTTGTGCAAAGAGGCAAGCCATGTGTGCCTACGTTGCCATCTTGATAGGAAGTCCCCTTTTGCTTTTTAAATGGTTTCTCTGCAACATGAGATTAAAAATTAGATATAATGCCTGTCAAAATGCCCAACATCCTGCTTGACACATTTAGATGCCAAAAAAATGTTCGATGAATATTAATCTTAACCAGGTACGTGACTGTATCAATTTAGTTGCATATATTAGAAATATCTCCTAAGTAACAATAGCTTTAAAAAGAGAGTTTATTTCTCTTCCATGAACAGACATCTAGAGGCAGACGGTTCAGTGCTGGGGTAGCAACTCCACATTTGTCAGGGCCTTGGACGCCTTCCATCTTGCAGCTCCTCCAGCCCAAGAGGCTGCTCAGGCTCCATCTGTGTTTCAGGCAGCAGGAGAAGGAAGGGCAGGAAAAGGGCACCCTCCTATTCAAGGAGACCCCTTGGCAGTCTTGCACGATGCACCTGCTTAATCTCATGGACCGGGCCTTGCACACAGCTCACACGGGTCTGCCAGGAAGTGGGGAAGCAGAGCCTTTGAGCCTGGTAGCACTCAGCTATTTGGAGGGTTCTTTTTCTAAGAAAGACAAGGAAAAGAGAAGTTGGTAGGCAACTGGCAGTTCCTGCCACAGTGACTTTGGCTTTTCCTCCTTGAACTTCAGCTTCCTTTTCTATAGAAATCGATGGTGGTGGCACTGTTGGCGTTTGGGGTGGTACAATTCTCTTCTGTGCAGAAGTGTCTGATGCAACACAGGGCATTGGGCATCCCTGGGCCATGTCTGTTGCTGTCAGAAGTGCCCTAGGCATGGGAACCACCAAAACAGCCCCCACTCTTTTCTGACTGCCCCACGGGACAGTACTACGTACTCCTTGTTGGGAATCTCTAGACCAGATGAGTCTCCAGTCCTTCAGAGAGGGGCGTTCTGTGAGAGCCTGCGATTCTATGATGCTTGGGTCTCAGACACGTCACCTGGGGAATGGGCAAGCAGAGGGGAGAAGGAGGGAATGCAAATGTCTACTTCAATCCTCTCCAATTGTGTGGGGAGAAAGAATCATTATGTAACAAAAGTCAAGGTCATTGGCCTCCAGGTGGTCAGCGAAGGACAAAGGACAAAACTTTCCAAAGAATGAGAGGAAGGGGAGGCAGAAACCCAGAACATTTAGTCCCAGTCAGGGCCCACTGCCCCTTCCCAAGGCCCTTTGTCCTGCCCCTGGAGTTAGCGATGGAGGGAGAACCATCTCCCGAGAAGCTGGCACGCCAGCCTCCGTCTGTCATGATGCCCTCATTAGTGGCTCCTGTGTCCATTGGCAGGACCTCATAAGTGGGGCCCGACTGACCTTTGGGGCAGCAGATGCTACCTCTGGCAGGGCTGATCAAAGAACCTGGGGCCAGCTCCTAACCCTTGCCAGGGGTGGCAGGTAGGTGTGTCATTGTGTGCTTACCCCAGTGGGTTCTGAGGGAGGCAGCGGGAGGAGCTGTGACATTGGACAAGACCATCCTGGCTTGTTTGTTCCCTCCTCTGCACAGTGGGGATAATAACAGTGCACATCTCACAGGGTGGCCCAATATGGGTAGAGCACAGAGAACAGTGCCTGGCACACAGTGGGCAGTCAGTAAGTCTCAGCCCTGTCTTTCTGGGTGGAGCCCCGCCTCTCTCTGTCCCTGGCCAAGTGACTCCGGTGCATACTCTATGGCTTCTAGAGTTTAAGCAATTGCCTAAAATTTTCACAATTGGCCAAAGCTTGTGTTCTTCACCACTCCTTGCTGGACAGCAGTGTTCCGGGAGGGAGGGGGGAGTGGACCAACTGAGGCCCCATAGTAAGCAGAGCCAATCCGGGCACCACTCAGAGTGGGCACCTGGATCCCAGCTGCCCTCACCTGTCCCCATCTTAGGTCAGGAGCTCAGAGAACCACCTTCATGCCACCTGCTCCTGTGCAGACATAGACACGGGCGGCTTGCTGCACTGTTACAGTGTTGTCTTCAGCTGCGTCTCAGAACACGTGCCTGGAGCCCGAGGGAGGAGCTGGCCCAGCGGAATGAAGGGAATTGTTCCTGGAGCTGCCCAAGCCATAGGCGGGAGATTTCAAGGAGCCCATAAATGAGCTCCCCGGGTTAGCTAGTAGCTCAAGGCCTGACTTGCTTGTTCCTGGGGAAGGTTGCTCACAGTGTGGAGAGGGCCTCGATGGCCAGCGGACCAGGCTGGCACACAGTGAGGCTGGCTGGCACACAGTGAGGCTGACAGACACCATTTGGTGCGCTTCTTACCCCCCCCCCACCCCCTTCACAGCGCCTGCTCCTGCCTGCCCTCAGCTCACTGTCTTGGGGTGTGGAAAGGGGCGTGAGGACGGTGGCTGGGGGATAGCAGGGGGTTGAGGCAGAGGTGCTGGGTCTGAGGTCAGAGGTCAGAGGGCCAGTCCTGGTCTTGCATTCATTAGTCCTGGTATAACATTTAAACAAACAATAATTATGGCTCTCATTACAGATGTCAATGACTCATGGACATGAACTGACGATGAGAATAACTTTGTTTTTAGTGCTTACTACGTGCTGGGCACCATGCCAGATGCTCTCTATGAACTGCCTTCTTTAATCCTGCCAGTCTTCGGAGGAAAGAAAGTACCACCAGTCCTCCTGTTTTCGAAGGGGCGCTCTGTGAGGGCTGATGCGACTTGTTCAAGGCCACACAGCAGGTCAAGGGTGGCGGCTGGGACTGGACCCTGCTGTGCCCACTCTGTGGGTCACAGGCTGGACGCACATGCCATTTGTGAGATGTGAACCTCTTTACCTTCCTGGACTGTTTTTGCTCATTGGCAAAATGATTTCACATACTTTCACCCTGATTACACCACAGGATAGTGGTTAGAACTGACTGAATAAGGGATGTGACAAGTACTTGTAAGTTCCTCCATTATACAGCCAATGGTGATTTGCTGAGCCCCTGTCTTGTGCTGGTTGCTCTTCTGGGGACCAGAGATACCGGAGTGAACAGGAGGTGCGAGCTCCTGTCTGCGTCCCTCCCCCGCCCCGCGGGATCTGAACTCCGGCGTGCAGGTCGGGTAGGGAGGCATAAACAAACCAGTCGATGACGAAGAGCCGTGGTGATTTCTCACGGTGCTCCGTGCTCTGCATAGAGTGAGACACGTGATGGGACTCGTCCCACTCAGGGTTGGCAAGAGGAGCCGTCCGCGCAGGCGACGCTTGGAGTTGGAGCTGCTGTTGTGAGGAAGCCCTGGCCTGTGGCTGGGGACTGGAGGCGGAGGGGAGAGCAGGGCGAGAGGGAGACACAGTGTCCGGCAGAGTCTGTGGACATTGGCAGGCAGTCTGGATGCTATTCTCAAGGCAGTGAGAATCCGGCTGTATCAGTCAGAAACACGTGGAGTCGTGGAGAACTAGACTGACAATGGCTTAAACAAATAGAAGTTTGTCTTTCTCAGTTGTAGAGAAGCCTGCAGCCAGATGGCCGTTGATGCCAGCGCAACGGCCTGGCGATGTGAGGGCTGACATTCTCCCACTCTGCAGCCCGGCCGGCTGGTTCTAAGTGCACGTGGCTGCGCTAGGCTTCACATCTACATACCGGAAACGAGATTCTTCTTGTTTCTCAGTAACCAGAACCGCTCTTAGCTGCAAGGGGGACTGGACAAGGAAGTCAAGTTTGGGAATATGCTTCTCTGGCCCCAGGAGGGGAGGCGGGAAGGAGAGCTGGGGCTGGAGGCTGGGTGTGGACGAGCCAGCCAGCGTCTGCTGCTCCAGTGATTTTCAGTCACCCACGGGCATAGCGAGGGCCAGGTGGGGCCTGAGATTCCGCCCTCCGGGGAGGCTGATGTGGCTGGTCTGTCAGCCACACTTTGAGGAATACAGTTAGACACCATGGTTGCCTCTCGCACGCTCCCTACTGGGGACCTGGCCTGCAACCAAGGCATGTGCCTTGTCTGGGAATCAAACCGGTGACCCTTTGGTTTGCTGGCCTGTGCTCAATCCACTGAGCTACACCAGCCAGGGCATGGTGGGTGGTTTTGAAATTTTTATTAAAAAATTGTGCTAAAACATATGTAAAAGTATTGTTTAAACCATTTTTGATGTTACAATTCAGTGGCATTAAGTACATCCACAATGTTGTACGACTAGACCAGTCATCCATGTCCAGAACTTTTTCACCAGCCCAAACAGAAACTGTACCCATGAAATAATAAATCCCCCCGCCCCCCACTCCGTCTTTGACAACCTCTAACCTATTTTTGTCTCTGTGAATTTGACCTTTCCAGGCACCTCACAGGAGGAGTGTCATAGGATACGTGTCCTTCTGGGCCTGGCGTCTTTCACTTCGTGCCATGTCTTCAAGCTTCGTCTGCACTGTAGCATCAGAACTTTCTTCCCTTTCCAGGATGAATCGTGTGCTATCTCGTGCGCAGACCACGTTTTGTGCACGCGTTCATTTGTCTGTGGACACTCGAGTTGTTTCCACCTTTTGGCTGTTGTGAAAATTGCTATGAACGAGGGTGAGCAAGTGTCTGTCTGCGCCCAGCGGTCGGCTCGGAGGAGTTGTGGGGGAGGACCGTCGGAACTTGCCGGTAGTGGGAAGGAAAGGCAGGAATAGAATTAAAAATGACTCCTGGGTGTTTCTGCTTGGTGGTGATGGCATTTATTAAGACAGGGAAGAAGTTGTAAAGTGCTCTGCAAATGGTAGGTAGTATCATTATTTTATTCATAATTGTTGTAAGGAGTTATCAGCTATGGAATTGCCCTAATGAAGGGACAAAAACCTCCCTTTAATAGCTCGTGCATCTGGGGCCTGGGGGCTCAGCTTCCGCAGCCCTTCGGCAACCGCCCGATTGAAGTCAGAAGTTGCAGACGATGGCCCAGGCCCAGATCCAGCCCACCACCCGGTCTCGCACAGCCTGAGAGCTGAGAATAGTTTTCACAGTTTTAAATGTACATGTGAAAAGAGACCGTGTAGCCCTTTAGCTAGAACAGTTGCTCAGTTTTTCCTCTTGGCTGGGGGAACCTAAAATATTTACTATCTGGCCCTTCACAGAAAAAGTTTGCCGACCCCTTGCCTAAATTGATAGGTTTGGCTTGGACTGCAGAAGTGCACTCACGTAGAAATAAGACAAAACCAAACCAAATCCCTCCCACCCCAGCTGCAGAGCTGGCCCGCTTCTGTGCCCCCTCCCCGCCGAGTATGTGCTGGTCACATGATGCACTTCCCACCACCCACGGGAGCCCCATCTGCAGGTCACTGTGGCTACCAGCCCCAGTCAGTTGAGACTGTGAATTGATTAATGTCACAGCAGTGCTGTTTACCAGGAACAAGTGATTTATTTTAGCATCTAAATTTTAAATGGTGTCTTTGCTTCCCAGGAAGCTGTCTGGTTTAGAAAATTGCCCATAATAAATGCATGCAATAAATCCATTATTTTGAACCTAAGGAAAGGTATTCAAGTTTTACAAGGGAAAATCAGTTTCTCCTCATCCTCCTTAGAGACATGTTACGTAAATAGTTTAAAACAATGGTTTGAATGGGTGCTAAATTACCAGCTTGCTAAAATGCAATCATGGCTCTTATTTTTTCAATTAATCAAGCAAAAACAAAATCCATTTGCTGGTATCTCCCTAGTGAGGCTTCCTCTCTGCTCCTCAATTACCCAGGAATCCTTGGCACTTGCTCAGTCCAATCAGCTCAGTAGTACTTTGAAGAGCCGAGTGGAAAGGTGTCTGGAGAAGGTGACCTGTCCACTCAGGAGCCCCAGCTTCTGGGGTCTTAACAGTTGTCCTCACCCAGGATGGCCCTGCGTGTCCTCACCTGCCGCTGCCAGAATGCTGTGGCCTGGTTCTCGTGCAGGTTGCAAGGCTCTTAAAGTTCTAATTCTCTCAGTGCCCAAGGGACTGGATCCTACGTAAGAGTCAGCTTTAGCCCCAAGCTGTGGCTCTTTCTTGAGACTCCAGGGTCCAGGGTTCGGACTAGACTCCGAGCATGCCCCTGCCCCCTCCTTTTGGTGCCTTTGGTGTGATTTCTAGCAAGCTGATCTTGGTCAGCATCAAACCTCTTGGCTGGAGAACTTCTTACCACATCCCTCTGGGAGGGTGCAGGGCTTGGGCAGGAGGCATTTTGCATCCCCTGCTCCTCAGTAAGTCCCTCTGCTGCCCAGGGAGACAGGGAGCCACGGTCTTTGTCAGGCCATAGGAAGGCCTGGGCAATGAGTGTCTGCTTGCCTCAACTTCGCATAGCCAAGAGGGGTTCCCGGAGTCTTCTCCTTTGCTCCTGCTGAGAACATTGGTCTCACAGTGAAGTGGCCGGCCGCTTCTGTTTTGCAAAGTTCATTTATTCAGTCAGCAAATGCCTATACGGCATCTTCTATGTGCCAGGCACTGTCCTAGGCACTTGGGATACACCCGTGAGCAAATCAGAAAAAGACCGCTGCTCCGTGGGAGACGGTGAAATTCTGCTCTGGAATACAGCGCAATGCGGGGGGACCCAGAGGCGGAAGGACAGGTTGCTGTGCTCTGGGAAAGGCTTCATATGAGAAGAGGCATTTGCTGGGGTCTTGGATGCCGAGTGGGATTCGCCAAGGCTCACAGGGGTGGGGTTGAGGAATAGACTTCTCAGTTATTTTGCAAATAAATCAAATCCAGGAGGAGTCACTCGAGGAAAAGGGCGCCTGTAGGATGAACTGGGGCCACTGAGGGACTTTGAATGCTGCGCAGAGGATTTTGGACTGTAAATGAGGCATTTATAGCTTCATTTTCAGGGAACCTAGTAGTGAGTAACCAAGGGGGAGCCATTCACAAGGATGTCAAGGAGAGTGGCGCCCTCTACAGGTGAGTTCTGCCAGTCTTCTCATTCCCTGGATTACGGTTTTTCCCCTGTCCCCACTGGAGGCTGTGCGGGTGCCTGTGGTGGGGGTGCCCTGATGCGCTGTCTCATCTCCGACCTTTCTATCGATCACACTGAATAAACTTCTCTCCTCCCTAGGTGCCTGCATGCCACACCTCCCGATTTAGGACCAGAATTCATTAGCACCTGCTTTGTTCTCTCTCTGGGCATCCTCTAGGGCCTGGATGATTCCCTGGGCCCCTCTTTCTCCTGTTCAAGGTCGTTCTTTGTGTGCAGTGCTTCTAACTATGAGCTCAGCCCCAATGCTGGGGGCTCTGAAACGGCAGCAGGTGGGAGTGTGGCCAGGTGTCCTCAAGTTTGGTCCTTGGGCCGTGCATCATACTGTTGAAAATCAGTGCAGACTCCACCTCAGATTACTGAGTTTGAATCTCCAGGAGTGGGGCTGGGAGTCAGCCTTTTGGACATGCCCATCTCTGCAGTGGTTCTTATGCATGTAAAAGTTTGAGGACCACTGTATGAAAGGGAAGCCCCTTAATATTTTGGGGTTCTGGGTGAGCTTTTCTTGATTGGATTTTATGCACTTAGCACCCAGAGAAGGTGGAACCTTGGGCGTGGCCTCTGCCTGCTGGTGTCACCGTCTCCATGGTCACTACCGTGAGGCTGGAGTTCCTTCCCAGGCTCCCCACCCTATGGCTCTGATTCTTCCCGATGCCATTCTTCACACGTCTGAAGACTGCTGTCGCACCGGGATCCTTGAATGTTTTCACCGGTCTTTATCTACAGGGCCTGGCACAAATACCACCACTTTTTTAAATCATAAGCATGTAATTCTGTGACATAACAATATCACACACAGTCAAGCACATCCTGTGACATTTTAGGTGAACTGTTCAAATTAAAACTGTAAATTATTACACTTATATTATCACCCGACCAACCACACTCCAGCGGGCGTTACTCCCACCAGACCCTGTATTGTGATCTCTACCCACTTTGCTCTCTTGAACGCTGACTCTGTGCTGTGAACTTTCTGTGCTTCCTCATTTGGTCCTCCCAGCATTCACATTAGGTTGGCTTTGTGATCCCCAGTTTACAGATGAGGAAATAGAGGCCCCAAGAGGTGAAGAGACATTTCTAATGTCACATGACTAGTTTGTGCCAGAACTGGGATTTGAAACCAAGTTTGGCTAGAACACCAAAGTCAGAGCTATAGTATAATTCCCATTTTACAGCTGGAGAAACTGAAGCTCAGAGAAGTTCAAGACCTACATATAATACACAACATCGAGTGGTAGAGCTGGGATATGACCTTAGGGACTGTATTTTTTTTTAATTTTAAAAATATATTGATGAGAGAGAGAAACATTGATTTGTTGTTCCACTTATTTGTACATTTATTGCTTCTTATGGGTGCCCTGACTGGGGATCGAACCGGCAACCTTGGCATATCAAGACGGTGCTCTACCCAACTGAGCAACGGAGCCACCTGGCCAGGGCTCAGAGCCAGTCACCCTAATCTTTTTGCCAGATACTGTCTTCCCACATAATAATCATGCTGACATCAGAACCTCTGCTGCTTAACACAGGGACTGGCAGGCACAGAGTAAGCAGCCAAGAGAAACATAGGTTAATGTTATTACTGATATTATTCTTAGAACTGACATTGCCCCTGCCTAATGTGAAATATACATAGATGCACACATATTTATGGACCAATATACCTATTATACCAAAGACTGTAAATTTGCAAACTTGAAATATTATAGGATAACTGAAATTGCAGTTGCTGGGGAGGGGATGGCTTCAAACCGCCCTTGGGAATGACTGGCGCCGCTCAGCGCCACCGCGGTTTATCGAGCACTTGTCGCATACTGAGAAGAGGGCCCCTGTGTCTGATCTATGCCGTCTACTCATCCTCGAACCCCTTCCGTACAGACTCAGATTTCCCTCGGGTACTGGGTGGCCAGGGGCCTCATGACCCCTTCCGCATTAACAAAGGCCAGATGTTAGTTATCCCAACCTCTCACCCTGATTGCAAATTAGCGTTTTAACTGAGAGCAGGTCTGGCTGCCCGCCCACTGTGAAAACAGGTGCTGATGTAAAGGAAAGTGGTTTATTTTCAGGTGCCAGCCACATGGAAGGTGGGGGACGCACATCTCAAAGCCCGTCTCCACCTCTCAGGGGAGCTGGAGGTTTTTATAAGGAGGGAGAGGGGAACAGAAAAAGAGATCAAGGAAGGGAGTTGAAAAGTTCTCTACTCCCTTATCAGCACAGCCCGCTCTGATAAGGACAGAGACGGTCCCGTGTGCATCATCCTGGCTTCACGGTCACCCTGGCTCCACCGTTGGAGGTCAGCAAGTCTCCCAGGGCAGGGATGCCTGAAGGTCCGAGTCTGTATCTTTTGAAGTTAGTTCCTAGGATTCTTATACAAACATGCAGTTTATCTACAAGCTCCATATTAGTCAGAGTCCCCACTTAAAGAAGCAATGTCAAAAGAATGGTTACAATTTTGATGTCAAAAAGAATGGTGGGTTACAATTTCCCACTGCTACAGCATCACTAGGGAGGTTTCGTAAGTATGATATAAGGAGAGGCACTGGGACCAATTAAATCAGACACTTTCAAGGTGTGTGTGGGGAGAGGCAGGTGATTCTAATGTGCACTCAGGGCAGGTTAAACTAATTATAACGTCTGGGCGTGTGATGCAGTGAGGGCCAATGAGACACAGGAGATGCGTGCATGGGGGTATAAAGGGAACGCCTCTGTTTCTGTTCTCAGCGCTCTACTCTCAACTCCTCAATCCTCTGCGGTGCTTTTCCCCACAGAAAGCAATTCTGCGACACCAGTTAGGTGTCCTACCAATGCCAGGGGGCGGGATTCCAAGGGAGAATTGGGTCCTGAGCAGTAGGGTCCTCGGCTTCATGCAGGAAAGAATTCAAGACTCGAGTCAGACAAGAGGTTAAAGGGGAAGCAAATTTATTAAGCAGAGGGGCCAAGCAAGAAAAGCCAATCTACAGAGTAGTGGGCTCTCCTCACAAGAGAAGGAAGAGAGACCTCCCTGCCCGCAACCGTCTCAAGAGGTTAAGCTTATTTTTGTTTGTAATTTCTATGGAAAATTGCTGGTGTGGGGAAATAGAGAGTGGGAAAAAACATTAGGGTGAACGTTATCCTTTACAAGGTATTGCAGGAATTTTCTTTGCTCAGAAGATCCTCACGGTTGCTTGCATCCACGTGCAGGCCACTGACTTAGCTTTGTTTGACTCGAGTTAATTTATATAGTCCTCATGTGCCTCTCCTATGTCCCTGCAATTCAGCTCAGTTCGGACACTGTCTACCTCGAGTTAGTCTCAGATTCCACAGGGAAAGGGCGAAGTCCTATGAGGCTACCCTCCACCCCCACTTTGGACACTAATCTTAAGTCCGGGTTGTTACCTGTACTTCTCACCTGTAGGCTGTAAGTTGGAAGTTCTCACACCCCCTCATGGGGTTAGATTAGTTTGTTACAGTGACTCAGAGAACTCAGCAAAGGTTACTGTGTCGATTACCAGTTTGGTATGAAAGGCTGCCACTCAGGAACTGCTGTGGGGGCGAGGTCAGGGGGAAGGGCGGGCGAGCACCAGCCACCCCCCCCACTTCCCCCTGGCGCCTCTGTGTGCCTGCCACCCTGGAAGCTCCCTGAACCCCTCCGGCTGCACTGTTTTTTTTTTTTTTGTTGTTGTTTGTTTTTTTAAGGGGGGCTTCATCTCATAGGCTTGACCAACTCACTCATTGGCCGCTGGCGATTGCCCTCAATCTCCAGGCCCTGTCCCCTCCAGGAGGGAGGCTGGTGGGACTGAAAGTGTCACTTCTCTGGCCACACGGTTGCTTCCCTTGGCAACAAACCCCCACTTTGTGGTTGGTAATGTAGGAGCTTTCCAAAAATCACCTTGCTAACAAATGCAGGCGTGGCTGCAGCGCCTTGTTATAAACAGAAGTTCCCCTCCTACCTTCATGGCTCTAGGCACGTAGAAAGCTCCAAGGGTTTTACGCGCTGTCTGCCAGGAATTAGGGGCAAAGACCAAACATGTATTTCTTACCGTGCACCATGATGTCATGGGGGAACCTGGGAAAGTCTTAACGGCCCTTAAGACAAAGGGTACAAGGATTCCTTCCTGTCTCTGGATGCGGCTGTGTGAGAGCAGGCTGGCTGTCAGCGGCAGCCCCCCAGGGCTGTGCGGGGCCGAGCCAAAAGGGTGCCAAGAGAAGCCGACCCTGAGCTCTGGTGTGTTTGAGCCACTAAATGAACATCATCTGGAAGACCCCTGCCTCCAAGCTTCCTGTTCTATGAGACGCTTAATGGGGACACATTCTGATCCATGCGGTGTTAGGTGATTTCGGAGTCGTGCCGGTGCTTAGGCGCTGTGAGGAACCAAGCAACGCGAGAGTAAATCAAGCACAAGGGAAGACGGTGCAATCAGGAGCCGCAGTAAACACGGATGTGTTGCTACAGCAGGCAGTTACGCAGGAGCAGAGTAGGAATGATTGGCCCAGGTACAGAAGGTCACTAGAGCAGAAGCCCGGGGTGCCTAGCAACAGAAAAAACGGGGAACACAAGTATTGTGGGGTGAGACCTCACCCCCAGGTTGAACTTTCCTCCCCTAGCATGTCGCTGGTCATGCGGTTTACACCCCCTGCCATTTCATATCACAGGTCATGCAGTTTAGATGCCCCCTCCCCTGTTCCTTCCCTGGCATGTCACTCGTCATGGAGACCTCCTTAGAGGAGGAACAGGGACGGAGAATAGCCCCAGAGGACTCCTGTACAAGCCCTTGCATGACCATTCCCTTAAGTATTAAACCCTGACTGGCATCAAATAGTCTCAGGAACAAAGCCTTGGGCCTGTTGACCACAGACGGAGCTTTGGTCAAACTAGAGGTAACATTGAGGCCCCCAAAAGCAGCAAAACCAGACCAGCACCACGGCTGACATCAGAACCAGCTGCCTTGACTAATGACCCCCTCTCCTGGCACCAACCAATCGGTGGAGACCATGACCCTGAAAGGACACACCTGGAAAGCTGATGGATATTCTATTGAGATCCTCTCCTGAGACCTGTCCTAAGACCCCCTGCTTTGCAGAACAGATAAAACCCTTTAAGATGAAGGACCCAGTGCATTTGCGTTCATTCTCTGTCTCTGTTTTGCAGTTGCTTCTTTTAAACACTTGAATTAAGTGGGCGGGGGTGGGGGCATGAGGAAGATTGCATGAAGGTGGGAGAAAGCAAGTTCAGCATCGCCACAAACAGGAGAGTAACGTGTTGCACTAATGATGTGACGACTCTGACGGTTCCGTCACTAGGTGACAGCAGCTGTTCAGCTCCATTCTGACCTGATGGGTCCACTGTGGACTGAGAAGTCTCTACCGTGCACAGCTGTAATGTGTCCTTATTTCCCGGCGCTGCTTTGAGTTGGGACTTCTGTTACTTGCAGCCAATGGCATTCCTAGTTATGGTCCCTCCAGAGCTTGCAGTGCTGCTGGGGAGACAAGGAGCACACCAGGGCTTCTTGCTAAGTCACCACAGGACAGCAACGAGGCCCTTAGCGCCAGCCCTGCTGTCACAGGCACCAGGAGGCCGGAGAGGAGGGCAGGCTCGGTGGAAGCTTCCCTCCGTGGGAAGAGTTCGTGGGGAAGCAGGAGGGGAGGTGGTGAGTGGGCAGACTTGAGATCACAGAAGTGATTCAGAGCTTGGGCTTTGAAGCCTGCCTCTATCACTTGCCAGCGGTGAGACCTGGGGAAACCAACGTGGCCTCTCTCAGCCTCCCTTACTCATCTGTTAAGTGAGGATAATAATAGGCCCTAAATCACGGGGCTTTGTGAAGATTTGAAAAGATATTTAGCATGGTGTGTGGCACATGGCAAGCTCTCAAAAAACCAAACAAACGAAAAACCAAACCAAAGAACCTTGGAGATGGTTACTCCTGAGGCAGGCGTCGCCGCGAGAACCCTGGCTGCAGCGACATTCCCGCCACCTGCCCTTCACCAGCTGAAGCCTTTTCTTCCCTCTACAGTCTAGGCGCACCTGCTGCAGGTGCTAGAGAACCTCACTGGCAAAGCAGATCTTTTTTCAGGGGTGCTTGTGCTGTGTCCTTGTTCTACATGGTTCTGGGTTCTACCCTTGAACCCAGAAGCCCCGCTTCATATAGATCCTGAATGTGTCCCCAGACTGATGGCTTTTTTTCTCCTGGGCCCATGAATTTGGACTCCTTTGTCTTACCGACCTTGAGGCACCCATTCTGACCTGCCCCATCTGGCTGCTCTGAGGATGAAACCTCCCTGCTGGTAAATTGGCCCAAGCTGTGAACCCCCACCCCCTCCCCCAGAGCACCCCTGACAGCAGAGGCGTGCGAACTGCTGGAGCCTGCTACGGTGGGAGATGCACCTGCAGCCTCAGGTCTGATCTTTAATTCATGTGGATTTCGTAGCTGACTTCCTGACTTTAACAGGTCATTATAATATGAAAACTTCATATTAACTCACCATCGGGAAAGAATACAAAGAACTTCCACAGCTGCCCTCTTGACTAATGCATGGGCAGCATGTACAATGGCTCCAGCTATTTCTCAGTGTTTGGGCTGAATTGAAAAAGATCTCATTGCCCAGCAGGTTAGCTTCTCTCTTCTGTCCAAGGTTGCAATATGTCAGAACCTCAGATCCCTGTAACTCTGTGGCTGTGAAGGGCAACAGTTCTTTTTGAGCTAGCTTTGGGTAACCATCGATGAGAGATACCTGGAACAGTATCAAAGGGGTGGGTGTAGCAGGTTCAGGCTTCCGTTTGCAGGCCAGACAGTCAGGAGATGCCGAGAAATCATCCCTTGGCCAGACAATGTCTCCTGCTGCCGCTCCAGGTCTTTGACTGGCTGGTCCCTGCTTCTCATCTCGTCTCATTCATGCGAGTTTAATCCTGCAACCTGTGTCTATCTGCCTCTACCCTTTGTGTCAGATAGGATACACATAACCGCAGACCTAGAGCGACAGTGGCTTAGCCAGAATGACACTGAATCATCTCAGTAAGAAGTCTGCTCCAGAGTTGATGAGCAACTCAAAAATGTCGACAAGGACCCAGGCTCTTTTTATCTCTCCATTCAGCATTCCTCATTGTGCTTGCTTTTCTTAAGCTTATGACCTTTTGATGATAAGATAGCTGCCACAGCTCCAGCCATCATATCCTCGCACAACCACATTCAAGGCAGGAAGGAGGAGGGAAGGGGTCTTTTCTTCCATTAAGTGTCTGTCTCTTTTATCAGGAAGTAACAAGTCTTTCAGCAGATTTGATTTTGTCTTGTTGGCTAGAACTGTATTGTGACCTTAAGGGAAACTGGGAGAGTGAGAATCTGGGAAAAGCAAACGAGGTTACTGCATTGGCCCTAGCCCAGCCATGACTCATCTCTTGGGGCTAGAACAAAACCAGGGGAAGAAGAGGGGGGACATGGCTTTAGTGTAGGTACCACGGTCTTTCTAATTTCCTGTGTCACCCTCAACCTACAGGCTCAAGTTGTTGGGTCCGCTCCATGCCTGCTTGAGGAGACCCGAGGTTCTGGCAAAGGGGTGGCACACCCCCTGTGTGGTCACGCCATCCTGTTTTGCTGCTGATGTCCTCTTTGAGGTCTGTTATAAAATCTGTCAGAAGGAAGATGTGTCCTCCAGTGAATCTGAGTCGCATGCTCTGCCCGCTTGCAGAACAGACCAGTGAGACGGCAGCAGCTCTCACTGCGATGCATCTCAAAGACTGCTGACTCTTGGGAAGGGATTTTTCTGAACAAAAGCCTGACCATTAGCTCTCACACCAAATTACTCCCCCAATCAAGTTGGGGTAGAATGACTGACCCTAAAATTGGCTGTTGTAATAGATGAAGAATTCCACGAGTTGGCACTGCTCTCCTAGGGGTGGGGGGCGTGGCTGCTGGGCTGACTCTTCAGTGGGGGTGCTGAGGTTTGAGTCCCTTTGTGGCCAGTGTGACCTCAGGCAAGTCTCTGCTTCTCCCGCCTAAATAGGAGACATAACAGCCTCCCACTGGGCAGGCGGGAGGAGGGTCCGGGATGAAGAGGCCGAAGCACTTTAAAGGGAGAAGTCTGCAGGGCTTCATGGGGCTGTAGTTACTTCTTGCCTTTGAGCCTTCTTGCATGAGCACATTTTCAATTATGTATTTGCATTTGAACTTGGCCACCTGCTGGCTGACTAACTTCGTTAGAAATCAGTCGCGTGGCCCAATTGGGAGCACAGCTCATTGGCCCTTTTGCCTCTTTTTAAGCTTTTCCAAAGAGCTGGTATCAGGTCTCCAGCTTCTTGATTTGTGCGTATCTGTGACAGGCTTTTTCCCTCTTTTCTTCCATTGCCATTTTTTTCTTCTATTGTTGAGGTAAAATTTATATCCAGCGAGGTCCACAAATTTTTATATGTACTGTGTAGTGTATGTATTTTTTCATATGAATGCGCCTGTGTTAGTACCATGGATGCAGATAAGGCCATGAAACACTAAATCAGCCCAGAAGGCTTCCGTGTCCCCCTCCCTACCACGGCCCTGCAGCCCCACAGCCCTGTCCCCACCCCACTGACCCAGCTTGTCCTCACATCACTCAGGACTGTCCTTGAATGTCATATGAAGTGGTGTCACACACCCTGAACCTCACATTGTCCCCTCAATACCTTTGCTTCTATTTTTCCTATTCTGATCAGTTTTATCAGCCACCCTTTCTGAAGAGCAGAGCTTCATCTTTCTGGCACATCACCTATGGCACTCTTGTCCCCTGAGATGGGCAGACCCCTCTGATATGCCTCCTTTAGCAGGGGGTCCTGGGACATGTGGAGGCCTCCAGTGACCCTCATATGGGCCTCTCCTCCCTTTTCTGGCTCCCTGGGCAGCTGTGAGGCTTCGACAGCTCTTGCTACCACAGGGCTCCAAGGAGCTGGGGGCCGGGCACCCTTAGCTCTAAAGTGAGGACAAGCTGGGGGCTCTGTGAAATGGGGCCTGGAGGGTCAGGTCTTGGCAGGAGACAGGAGAGGCTGGGGGGACTTGGGGGGAAATGTGTAAAGTTGGAGAACCGAGAGAGGTCTGTACCACTGGGGATGCTCTCAGTGCCCAGGGTTGCTGGCTGGCCATTCCAGGTGTGGGTGGGTTGGGCATTGGCTGGGCCTCCTCTCAGAGAGAGGGGATGGGGCTCTTGGGCAGGGCCCCACACCTGCTGACTGATGAGGCTGACCTGATGTGCGGTGGGGCAGGAAGTTTCCCGTTGCCTGCCTGCTGCCACTCCATGTCTTCCCTGATTAGCTCATGTAGCAGCATTCACTGGGGACCCCTGGGTGTGCCAGGCACCGTGCTGGCACCAAGGGTGTTAAATGACCACATGGTCTCTCGGCCCAAGGGCCTCACTGTCTAGACCAGGCTGCAAATGGGTGGCCTAGGTGGACCCAGATTTGGCCTTCAGGTGTGTGCTTGCTTTGGGCTCCCACCTAGTTTAAAAGTTGGAAACGGCCCATAAATATCTGATTTCTGGCTTCTCTCGACAAACCCAAAGATCCGGGAACCCTGGTCTATGTTCCTGCTGTTGGCAGCTGGTGCCGTCACCCTGAGACGTGTGCTCCCTGCCCGGCCCTCCCGGGTGTGCACACCTGGTCCAGTTGGCTGCAGTCCCCACCCCTCCCTATGGCCTTGCGCCTGGTCTTCATCACTCAGGGCTTCTCCGCCGGCCCTGGTAGACATTCAGGCTACTTTGGAGGGGGAGGGTTCAATGCAGGCTTCATGGAGGAGGGCGGTGGGTCTTGATCCCTGGTGGGAGTGTGTGCCTCTCCAAGTCCGCTGCCCCTCGGGGTGAACGTGTCCATTGGGTCCTTTCCTGGGAGAGGGTTTGCAGCGTGTGCCGGTGGGGCACGAGTGGGAGAGTAGGTCCTGAGGTGAGGCACCGAGGCCCACGGCAGTGGTTCTCCAAGCATGAGCCGCCTGCGAGAGTCACCTGGGTGCTGGTTCCAAACGCAGACCTACTGCAGCAGAATCTGGGGGAGCTCAGGTAACGGCTGAGGTCGCTCACATCTGGGGACCACAGAGAAGAGGAGGCTGGGGCTCAGAGGGCAGTGAGGCTGGACACACGGCACAGCTTCCAGGGCATAGCCAGGGATGCCCCTCCATCTGGCTGCCTACGGAGACTGGTGCACGCCCCCTTCGGGGTACAGCTGAGGCCCTCACCACGTGCGGGCCTGAGAAACATCTTCTCCAGCCGCCCTGCCCCCAGCCCTGCACCTGGAGGAAAGGTCACGCTTGCCTTTGCCAAGCCCTGTCATTTCCCTGAACATTGGAACTGTCCCCTGGGCAAGGGGCCAACTCCAGGGAGTGGGACAGTGGCTGGCTGGCAAGGAAGGGTCACCTTGTTCCCCCTTCACCTTCTCAGCCAGGTGGCCTGACAGTTGCTGGGCACTGGCCAGGGGGCAGGAGCCAGGGCCCTGTGCAGGGCTTGGTGATGTGTTCCAGCAGTGGATGCTGTCCTCAGTGGGCGCGGGGCAAGGGCCCTGGGCTGCTTTTCCCTCTGGAGCCTCCACTGTGGTGGCGGGAGGTGCAGGCTGGGGTGGCCAGGGCAGTGGCTCGGCTGTGGGGTGAGTCAGGAAACCCTCACTGTCGGAGTCTTGGAAGTGAAGAGGAGGAGGGGCCCTCAGAGAGAGTGTGCTGAGGGGGAGGTGCCTGGGGAGCTCAATGTGAGGAGGCCACCCTGCTCGTGCAATAGCCTGAGATGAGAGCAGCCTTCCCCGTCCCTGTCCTGCACCCCTGGTCGCTGCACTTCAGGAAGCCTGTGCAATGTGCCAGGATCGCAGGCAAAGGAGGGCAGCGTGGGGCATTGGGAGCACTCTTGTCCCTGGAACAAGACCACTGGTTCTCAGCCTTGGCTGTGACATTGGGAGCCCCTGGAAGCTTTATAAAATCCTGCTGTCTAGGCCCCACCGAGGTTCTGATTTAACTGATTTGGGGTGCAGCCTGCAGCTGGGGTTTTTAAGGCTCCCCATGGGACTCCAGGGTGCACGAAGTGTGAGAACCTCGGATCTCGACTGTGCAGGCAGGTGCCATTTACCGGTTTTCCTTTCATTGGTTTTCAGATCACCAAGCACAACCCGGACTTCCACGGGCAGCACAAGAAAACATAGCCCGCAGCGGATGGGATAGGAGGAGAGTGGACAGCAAGCCCCGGATCCAAGTTCCCAGTCTGTGCCAGATGCATCGTGTATGTTACTTAACAGCCAGCCCAGGGAGGTGAAAGCTCCCAGGCTGTTTGTCCCTGAGGAGCCTGGGTCCTGGCTGCCTTGGTGACGCTGTCCGTGCGGAACAGTTGTGGGACGGCAGGGCCCGGAGTGGGGCTGACCTGTGACGAGAGAGGACGGGAGGAAGGGAAGCCAGCACTGTTGTCCTCAGGGTGATTTTTCACACAAAGCACTTCGGGGCTCAGCGGGTAGAGGAGAGGGTTTTGCAAGGAATTGAGGCCCCAGCTCCCATGGCCCCAGGACAGAGGAGGGTGGGGGTAAAGCCTATTCTTGTTTCTCTTCTCCCATCTGATTCTGGTTGGACTCTGGCCCGAGCCAGCAGCCCCAAGTGATTTTAAAGAAAGCACCAGTTTCTCTCTCCCTCTCCTTTAAGCTAAGTAGGTCCCTGGACCTTAAGCACAGGCGGCAAACACAGGGCCTGCAGGCTGAATCCAGCTCTCCACCTTGTTTTGTCTGGCCCGGCACCTTGTTGTCTGGCTGCACCAAGCTCTTGCTTAACTGTTAAGGAGTCGTTACATTTATACTGTCCTAAAATTACATTCGGCCCTTTGAAGGCAACTGCAAGGCTGATGTGGCCCCCAGTGAAAATGAGTTTGACACCCCTGACCTACAGCAAGTTGAGTAGCGTGATAAAAAGGGGAATCCCCACCCCGTGCCTGCAAATCAATGCACACGCACACGTGTGTGTACCAGAGTTGCTGCAATTTCACTAATTAGGTCATTGGATTCAACCAGAAAGTACTCAGGGAAGGGTAAATAGGGGAAGTTGTTCAGTCAGTACCATTATGTTTTGGATTACTGAGTGACTTTGTGGGGAGCCGGTCCAGCATCCTGGCAGACCCTCCCTTCCTGGCAGGCAGACCGGAAACACCCCTGAAGATGTAGAGCGAGCATTTGAGGTGAGGCCTGGGAGATGCTGAAAGTGGCTGTTTGACGGGGAACTTTGTGCAGAATAACAAGCACACGGGCTCCCCAGACCCGTGACGCCGCCGCGAGCAGCTTTGGGCAGTGGTGGCAAAAGCTCCCTGCGTTCTGCCGCCGGCTGCTCCTGCTTTTCCAGGGTGGGTCGGCAGGAGCAGCGGCCGAAAGAGAGCCCAGGCCACTTCCTGGCTCCCTCACCCCTGCATCCTGGTGTCCTCATAAACACACAGGGGACTTCCGCTTGCATCCAGTATGGAGTAACAGGGACTAGATTTACTCTTCAACCTGAAAAAATTAAAAACATATCAAATACATAAAACGATGGTTTTTAAGACACTGTACGTCAGGCCACAAAGTTTAGTGACCCCAGACCTTTGAGTATCTCTGCTTACTGCCTTGTGAGACTTTCTGGGTCCTGGTATGGGGGCTGGGGGGCCAAGGCCAGAAGAGGGAGAGAAAGGGGAGTGCACCGTGTAAGGTTCTCACCCTTGACAGAAGTGGTATGATATCACTTGAAGGTAGACAGTGATAAGTTCAAGGTATCTGTTCCAATTGCTAGAGCAACCGTCAAATAGGAAAGGGTTAGAGCCAGCAAAGCAGATGAAATTGAATCACTATAAATAATACAAAAGAAGGGGAGAAAAGGGAATAAAAAGCAGATGGAACAAATAGGAAACAAATAGCAAGATGTGGACCTTGAACCTCACCATATCCATAGTCACATTAAACGTAAACGGTCTAAAGATCATTGAGAGATTTTCATGTATTTTGGATATTAACTCCCTATCAGATACCTGGTTTGCAAATATTTTCCCTCCTTCCATTGGTTGTCTTTCCATTTTGTTGTTTCCAAGAAACACATTTTAAATATAAAGATAAATACATGAAAAGAAAAAGGATGAAAAAAGACCTACCGTGCCAACACTCCTGAAAACAGAGTTAGAATGGCTGCGTCCGTGTCGGGCAAGGTAGACTTGAGAACAAAGCACGTACCAGGATGGCCCGTATCTTCACATCTGTACCTCATCTGGGCAAGACAGGAAACAGCCAGCTTTGCCTCATTGGACTTTGGTAAGAACCAAGTGAGGTAGTGTCTGGAAAAGTGCTTCGTGGACTGTAAAACCTAACACAGGTGTCATCAGACCTTAATTATTAGAAATTAGACTATCTGAACCCTTGTAAAGGGCCAGGCCTTGGCTGGTGTGGCTCAGTGGATTGAATGTGGGCTGCGAACCAAAGGGTTGCCGTTTCGATTCCCAGTCAGGGCACATGCCTGGGTTGTGGGGACCATGTGAGAGGCAACCACACAGTGATGTTTCTCCCCATCTCTTTCTCCCTTCATTCCCTTCTGTCTAAAAATAAATAAGTAAAATCTAAAAAAAACCACCACCAACAACAAAAAAACCCAGGCAACTGGTTGAACTATTTGGTTTTCAGAAGAAAAAGGAAATACCACACAGTGGCTGA